>JAQJVL010000057.1:2417262-2477778 GCA_035578905.1 Stictocephala bisonia | reverse complement strand
GCTCTGGAATAATAATAATAAATTTATTTATTTGTAAACTAAAGGGTGAATTTAGGGCCACTAGGAATGTGGTAAATGCTGGAACGTACGGGATAGCAATGGATCTGTTGCCAGGAAGATTCGGGATGGAGACATGTTTAGACGTAAAACATTGAAACATGTTTATAAATCAAACAATTAGTGTTGTAATCTGAATTCTCTTTAAAACAGGCGCTGAGGTCTATGTCTGTTTGAATTGACTGTACCACCTCCTGGAGCGAACTAGGTGTCTGGCCCAGGGAGGGTCTGGCCGGGCCTTCAGACTCCAAAGGAACCCGTAATTAATTAAATAATAGAAAACAAATCATGGCATCGCGCCGCAGTCCGACCATCAGACACTGCTGAGGTGATTAGAGAGAGGAAATTAATTTACTGAAGGAACGTGTTCTTAGAGTCCTACGTAGAAGTGATGGAATCATTTCCTGCAACCAAAATAAGTTCCCTCAAACATGATAGGTAGCACGTTTACCGCATGATAAACGTTTTATCACTCGGTGTCTTCAGGTTTGGGATAACTATATGACTGTAATAAAACAATCTTCCCACCAAAATATACTACTTTTTTGGTACATTCAGAAAAAACTAAAGCTTGATTTGATATGTGTTGATCAAGTATTTGAGTCTTTTTTCGGAATGTCCCCAAAAGTGGTAAAGATTATCTACACAAGTAGCCTATAAAACTAAACTAAACTTACAAACAATGTACCTTTGATGTTGGCAATGAATACACATTTATGGATGTATATTAATTGATATAAGTCACTTGGTTTGGACTTACAAGAAAATAATAAGCGACACCGCTTTAATTATCAACCGTCGCCTTCTGGTATTTAGGTTAGGTTAGGTTGTAAGCACTTCCACCATCACTAGATAGGTTAGGTTAGGATTAAATAAATATAAGTTGACGTCTTACTTGCTTATATACTTGTGAACTTTTTTCTTCGTTCGACGATTAATCATTGCTAAACAAATGCGGAGACATTCCGAAAAAAATTCAAGTTTTACAGTAAAGAGGCACGAAGCAGCGTTTGTAAATTGAAAATATTATTTTTTCTTGTAAGAACTTGTATATATTTTTTGAACCTACAACAGTTTTCAGACCGTGAACAATCTCCTGGTGGTTTGGTCTACAAGCTGTTTGTAAATTTGTGTCTTACATTTTTTCTTTCCTCCTTCAACAGGGATATCAGATAATTTTAGCTCAAGTAAGCGTTACGGTGGTTAAGATGGAATTTAGAAGGCAACAATGTTTTGTCATGTTAACATTTTACCATGGACATTATCTCTTTAATCTGACCATCCGTATCACCCTGAACCATGGTAAGTCTAGAAAGTACAATCCATAAAATTAAATAATATTAATGTCTCTATACAATTTTCACATATTTATATTTTATTAGTGAAATATAGTATAGTTAAAACTAATACAGCAATTTTTAAAAATCTGTAATTCTCCTTGCCACTAAAATAATTACTTCGTTGTAGAAGAGTCATAATAATACGTGAATGTCTGCGTTGTGTGCATATATGGAAGTAAAATAGGCACTTAACATGTCTTGTTGAAACGCTTTAAGAAATTTAAATTTCGTTAAATTACAAAACCTACCAATTCTACAAATTTTTAGAATCACATTTTGTATATTAGGCCCATCCATGTATAAATAAATTCGTTTATACATTAACGAATAATAACTATAAATATGTTTAAGTAATTTCAATTGGATACTGAACATAAAAAGTTGATTCAATTTTGGGAGAAAAACAAATAAAATAAGTTAAAAAATGGGGTCTTGTATGTTAAAGATGAATTATGAATTTCCGAAACTAGGTTTCAGGAATATTTAGAAGAAATATAATATTATATTTAAATGGAAATCAAAATATTTAAGTATATTAAATAAGCCTGTATTTGTTCTTTCTCCATTTAAATAACACTTTTCAAAGTGAATTTGCTGTACAATATTCCTTAACAAGGCAGTAGGAAATCATAAATATCATACAGTTGGCTACAAGTGCAGCTAATTTAATAGGTATTAACACAGACCAAACATAATAATAACAGAGCATCTTAAAACGGTAGTTAATTTAATTTTATATATCCTTTTGAAGCTAATATAATTTTAGCTATAAGCAATGATTTTTATTATACAGAGTACAAGCTACTGAAGTAATGCCGGGCCGAGTCTATAGTGGTATACGGATTTTACGTGCCTATCTCATGAATGGTTCGAAGGCCAAGAAAGTCAGATTTACAAAACATTGCCTCACAACGGAGTTGAACAGTGATATAGACTGTATGACGAAAGAAAAGATAAACTAGAACAATTATGTTTATATCTCTATGGAGGTTCGGCGATGTCATGAGCGAGATCTACGTCAACGGTTAACGTTCGAAGCACGACAGGCGTTTGTCTAATGTATTTATCAACTTGTTAAGTAAGTATAGACCAATTTATAGAGTAGTAATTCAATGAGGTCCAGTTTTCTCTGGCCGGACTATACCCGTCAAAGGACGTCTCAATCCACAAAAACCGGACCCAATAACAATCAACTTTAATAACACGTTATATTGAAAATAACGACAAAAACCGTTCTTTTTTGCGCCCTCGGCGCGGAATTGATTCTCACAAAGCCGGGGCGAGTATAAATCAAGAAAATGACGTCTAAAGTGGCTCGGTTATAAATTAGTTGATCTATTGTCCGCTAGATGTCTCAATCCCGAGTAATAAGCCGTGTCGAATGTCGGAGTGGAAAGCGCCTCTCTCTCCACGCCATAGAGTAACTTATAGAGAACTAAAACTCTGTTCTGGTTCATTACATAGAGTAAGGTTCAATTAAACAGTGCCTGCACCCGAAAGAGTTTTGTTTTCTAAGAAAAAGACTCGAAAAATGTCACTGTTAGATTATATAATAATTTTACGGGAAGAAAACTCTTTTACGAGCGTTACACAGAGATTTAATAAGCTTCCAGTGTTCTTGTTCATTACATAAAGTAAATTGAATTAAGCAGTATCTCTATTTAGAGAGTGAGAGAGAGTCCTGATGGTGAATTACGACGTATTTTAATAACTAATATATCTCCCGTAACATTAACTTCTTTAGTAATGTAGGCCGTGTTTTATTATTTTAATAGAAATGTTATAACCTGTTTGGAGAATTGACATTATATGACCAATCAGTACGTCATTACAGCAAACAATTCAAATTATAAAATTTATAACTCTAACGATTATCAGTTTTCAACTCATTCCAAAAACAATACAACGATTGGTAAACTATATCGTAATCTACAAAAGAAATCTTAAATACATCTACAATCCATAAAATATATTTTGAAATTTGCTAGTATTTATATTATTAACTATATAAACTGTTTAGCTTTCAACATAGGCTATGTATGATTATTACTCATAATAAAATACTTACAATCAACGATAAAGTATAATACTTAGATAAATATCACAGCATGATGGGTACAAACTATTGTTTAAAAAGGAACATTCTCAGGTTTTTTTGTTTAACGCGCATTACATTGAATTACAACAACACTTCACGTAAAAAACACAATCTGTAGCCTACGTCCCTCAAGTACTACAATCTATCAGGGGTCTCCACCAGATAAATCACTCGCTCAGACTGTATTTTTCAGTTTGAAATCGATAATAACAAACAGCAATTGTTGTCAGTGGGTGCACAAATCAACATATAACAAGAGGAATGTTAACCGAAACTCTTCTCCACGGATAAAATTAAGAAACTTACGGGGATAAATCATTAACAAATTAGTTGTCAGGGGTTTGACAGTTCAATAAACTGTTGTTTGAGTCACCGGCCGGGAGAGGTTGGGTTTTGAGTATTCAATTCCGTCAGTGGAGATGAAAATAGTGGCTCTGATGATTTGTGGCCAGTTTATTCATAGCTAACCGCTCGGTAAGCAGGCGCGGGAAAAGAACCGGTCCCAACACAGAGCCCTGAGGTATCCCCTAATCCATTGGTTACGACGCGGTATAAATACGAGATGGGTTTTGTGCTTATTGGCGCACCCGTCTTACTTGATGTCTTAATTCCGTATTATCTATAAGTTTATCTTCCCTGATCCCTTGGCACTGACCTAAGTTAACGAGGGTGTTGTGTTTCTTATGGGTTGGCCTGACGTGTTTTCAGTAGTGTTTGTGAGATAGTGCAGATCGAGGCACAGTACTCGGTTTGGGAGTCCGAGCGAAACGAGTGAATCTTTAAATATATTTTAAGTATCTAAGGTCTTATATTCCATGATGAATAGTATGAATAATGTAATTATAAAATTTAAATTATAGATTATAAAAATCCAATACTGTTAGCTACCTTAAACTTAGTAAAATTGTACAAAACAAGTATAAACTTTAGAGAGGTTTTATTATTAATTTGTGTATTCACCTCACTTGATTATGAACCCAGAACATACCCGTCAGTTCTATTGAGGTTCTATTTTCAATTATATTCTCTATATAGAACCTTTAGTATGTTAGATTAGGTGGCCGTTTCTCAAACTGCCAAGGCACCGCAGGGAAGCTAACAGGCCTAGACAGCCCTATAGAAGCAGTAGCCATTCAATCTTACTTCAGCAGGCTAAAAACCTTTGCTAAACACGCTGTTGTATTTTCAATTCTATTCTCTATATAGAACCTTTAGTATGTTAGATTAGGTGGCCGTTTCTCAAACTGCCAAGGCACCGCAGGGAAGCTGACAGGCCTAGACAGCCCTATAGAAGCAGTAGCCATGCAATCTTACTTCAGCAGGCTAAAAACCTTTACTAAACACGCGTTGTATTTTCAATTCTATTCTCTATATAGAACCTTTAGTATGTTAGATTAGGTGGCCGTTTCTCAAACTGCCAAGGCACCGCAGGGAAGCTGACAGGCCTAGACAGCCCTATAGAAGTAGTATCCATGCAATCTTACTTCAGCAGGCTAAAAACCTTTGCTAAACGCGCTGTTGTATTTTCAATTCTATTCTCTATATAGAACCTTTAGTATGTTAGATTAGGTGGCCGTTTCTCAAACTGCCAAGGCACCGCAGGGAAGCTGACAGGCCTAGACAGCCCTATAGAAGCAGTAGCCATGCAATCTTACTTCAGCAGGCTAAAAACCTTTGCTAAACACGCTGTTGTATTTCAACTGTACGATTTGTGTTCATTATTATAGTTAATATGATATAATGAACACTGTATAATTATTAAAGAACCATTCTAGTGGAACGTAAGTTGATATTATGATATTTAAAATTAAAATAGTTTAAAATGTTAATAAAAGTTTCACACATTTAATTGCAAAAGAATTATAAAAACACGCAATTTTTAACAAACATCATATGATGGTCCAATAGAACAGGTGGACTGTCGTATGATGGTACAATAGAACAGGTAGACTATCGTATGATGGTTCAATAGAACAGGTAGACTGTCGTAGATGGTCCAATAGAACAAACAGGTGGACTGTCATATGATGGTCCAATAGAACAAACAGGTGGACTGTCGTATGATGGTCCAATAGAACAGGTGGACTCTCGCATGATGGTCCAATAGAACAGGTGGACTGTCGTATGATGGTTCAATAGAACAGGTGGACTCTCGTATGATGGTCCAATAGAACAGGTGGACTGTCGTATGATGGTCCAATAGAACAGGTGGACTGTCGTATGATGGTCCAATAGAACAGGTGGACTGTCGTATGATGGTCCAATAGAACAGGTGTACTGTCGTATGATGGTCCAATAGAACAGGTCTTCTCCTACCAAATGACACTGTATGTGTTGCGCTTCCACCATTATTACGAACCGAATCGTTTATATAGAGACCCATGTTTTGAGTTTTGGGTGATTTTTAGTTGCGAAATGGCCCCCTTCAGTAATGTCACACAGTATTAGGTAAAGTTGTTTAAAATGGATTTAAACCAGTATTGTACGAATAAAGTTACGAACGTCATGTGATGTAACGGAAATGATTCAGAATTTTTAATCCTGGAAATTCTCTATCGTAATAAAATTAAACAGAGAACAATGAAATTGATTGTGTATACTTTATCACGTAAGGTGAGAGTCAAATGTGGGCCTGATTGCTTACATCACAGTTCGTGTAATTTATGATGTAACTATGTGTTTTTTTTTGTTTTTTTTTTTATTTTTTTTTATTTTATTTTGCAGGCTACATTGTACATTTAGTAAATTCCGAACTATTCTCTTTGTTATTCTCCAGTCCTGTCAAATTAATGTAAAACTTACTTAACAGATGGCTTGCACGTAGTGTTTAAAATCCTTGATCAATTGGAAAAGTTGTCACAATATTTTAAAAACATGTTAGGTTACATACTAACGTTTATGTAATACCTTAGTTGCTATGATGCTGTATGCTGGGAATATGGTGTTATCTATAACTAACACATGAATTGCATCGAAAACTCATCGCAGGTATCCCCAAATACGACTACATACATCCGACTTGAAAAACCTTCTACACAGCCAACACCAATAAGGACGAAAGGTCCTTTTAGCGAACTTACGTCTTAACGTATTTTTGGAAATCGTATTTATTTACATGCACAATACTTAAAAGTCTCTCTTCATCAGAATAAGTGAGAAAATTAGAGAGGAGTTCCTACACCCCATCCTACGCACTTAAGGCTTGGATCCCTCTTTTCCGCTCTTTAATTACACAAACATAAGAGACCTCTTGGTGGACCTATTTAAAATACCCTCTTCGTCAACCTGAGAAACTATCCCACCCATCCCAAGGACACGATCCTTGGGCCCCCCTCATAGCTTGTTGTAACCTCTCATCCTTTCTATATACCGTACACAGGACTTAATTATTTCACATCCTAAGTACGTACTTGATGGTCTCTCCTCCTCAGTTTCAGTACAAAAAATTTACGGGCATTTCCCCCCGCCTAAGTACACATAAATTGAAGTATCTCACCAAATGTCGATGACTTAAAAGGACACAAAACATCTTGTTTACGACCTGGTGGACTTTCTCACCCATTGTTATAAACGGGTTTACTATCTGTTTAAGTTCTGACAAACTATAGATATAACTGAACTATTTGTAAAATAGTTCCAGACCTTCTCTATCTTTGGTTTCCGTTCCAACTAGGTTAGGGTTTCTGATAACGTAAACAATTAATCAGCAGTTACTAATGTTCGCCAAGTTTTCGTGTTGTTTATTTTATCTATGTTAGTTATAATTGCTGACTTGTGAGTTATTGCGCGTTTCGTCCTTTATCGGAATTGTGTCTTATTGCTACAAACACACTATATAATCATTCAATCAATTTGAACAGATTAATGTGAAAAAAGAAATAAAAATAAGTGAGTAAACATTTGATACACTAAAGTACGAGAATCAGCAAAGGTCCAAGTCCAATTCCACTTTGTAGAAACTGTCCATAATTGAAGAATAAAATTCAGGATACTGCTAGGGAAGGTTTTTGTTTTATGTGAACTATTGAATGGAGAAATTCTTTGACTAGAAATGTTGTTTGAATATTAAAGTTATCACACGAAAATAGTTCTTAGCGTGTTGGAAAATTTTTAAAGCTGCGAAGCTTATGTTATGCCAATTAAAAAATAAAAATCATTCTCAAAAGTTTATGATCTGCGAAATGACAATTTATAATTTAGTGACAATGCTCACTGAAAGTTTTTATTTTTTAATTAAATCGTTTTCTCTGCCCTAGTTAATGTTTTGTTTAAGTATATTTATAGAAAAAATATATTTCTTAGACTTATTATTCTAGAATAATTTAAATTGACACATTCAATTGGCTCAATCGCCTGAATAATAAATATATGACAGTCAAATATATTTAATATTGGCAACATTGTTTGATGTTTTAGATTATCATATCGTTTGCTTGTAACAGATGGTACGTTTTAGATTGTTTAGAGTCTAAATTAATTATGAAAGAGGGCTATTGTTGCAATATTGTGATACACTTTTTGTCTTTAATTAAATAGTGGTGACCTTTTCTAAACTGAATGCCTTAATCACATTTTGACCTACAATATATTATAATATAATATACAGTAGGCCTATAAAGGTATATCAAGTCATGATGAAACCTAATAACTTCATGTATTTGCACATTAAAATATATTTTGTTTAATGAACCTCGAGCTATAGGCTATATATAATAAAATCTTAGCAGAAATTCGATTTATTTTTAACTTTATGTTAGTTCTTTCTTGCATCAATCTCTTATTTATTCAATATTAATTGGTGGGTTGAAAGCTGTTAGATACCTTCATCTTTCATTTGTATGCTTGTGAATAAACTCCGCACCTGAACTTTAAACATTACACCCTAACATTTTGGTGACACTGCACGAGGAACTAAATTCGTGGAGCTGCTGCCATTGCCTGCGATGACAAAATGTTTCATTTTTGTTTATACATAAGTAGGGTAATTTACTATACTAGCCTACTAACTAAATATTGAAATACTAACCGAAACCCTTTTTTTAATTTTAAAAGTATGCTCAAAATCGAATAACGTTATTTTAGGAAATAAGCTTTTCGTGAGAATAGTAGCCAAAGAAAAATACGTACTTTGATAAATAAATAGGATATTTCCTACCGATCAAACACCACTAAACATGTAACGAAATGAAACAGTATCTATCTACTGTTATAAAACCTACTGTAACAAACAAGTTTCTAGACATGCCTTTTTGTGTTTGTTTTAGTGCGTAGTTAAAAATTAAGGCTTGTTTTAAACATATTTTGGAGTAATTATTTATTATATTAAATGTTATTATCACCTCCTGTTTCAATAAGAACAGTATATCAACATTTAGCACTTATTTTAGATTATATTCCGTTAGGTTATGTTAGGTTATATTAGGTGTAATCCAGGAGTGTTCAAACAATCGTGGCGTCGATGTGCTTCAGTCGAACATCCGGCGGGTGGTCAACGGTTAAATACTTAAGTAGTTTAACCTCATAATTACTTTATCAGAGCTTCATGCCACATCCTCCTCTCTGAACCCCTTGGACTTCCTCTCGCGGTGACGCGGTCCCAGGGATCCTGTGACACGATCCTGGACTTCGCACGGCCTTCGATAGAAATCACTTTGCGGTATATGAGGCTGAGAGTTGATAGCCTGTTGGTTTTTTTCCTTTCTTAACTGAGAGAACTGTGTACGATTGATGGTTCGTTCGTATTTGAAAATATGCATTCAAATAGGTGTTTGATATATTTATGTTATATATGTGTTTGATATATGTCAGAATTAATCCAGTATCAAACTTGATAATTCATAAGCATTTCCACAATTCCCTCTCAAAGCTTATCAAATTATTTCAAATACACCAGGTAGTTTTAAATTCTTATTATTGTATCCAACATAATAATTTATTAATTATAATAATAATTAATAAGTAAGTGTTATCTAAGTCTGTCTATACAAACAAGTATCTTAATTCCTTTTTAAAACCGGGTGTTTAAAAAAATGCTATGTTTTGTATTACTTTGTTCAATGAAGGATCAGAGAACCCGTCAGCAATACACTCCTGGACAGTGTAGTGTCCTTCTCTTTTGAACTTGCATGAGTTTGACTGCTACTTGAACTTGTTTGGAAGATAATTAAACAACTGTCCTCCATTATAGAAAATGGAGCTTTTGAAAAATAAAGTATATTGGGGAACCCATTTGAAGGAAGTATTGCGTGGTTTCGATTAACAAGTAGTAATGTTCCAACATATTATACATAAAGAGGGAAAAGTGACGATTTTTTAAAAGCTATAAATCTTTTGCATTTTTGTTTTAAAGAGGTACTCTCCCTTTTTTATACGTACAAACTACTAAGACGGACGGGTTCCTCTCTCTCTTTACAAAGTACACACGATAAAGGAACCCGTCCAACGTCTTACGTGAACACGACATAAAACGGGTCCCTCCTTCTTTCCGTACGCGCTACATAAGACGATCCCCCCTCCTTCTTTACGTACACACGATAAAGGACGAACCCTCCCTCCTCTTTACGTACACACGATAATGGACAAACCACCTCTTCTTCTTAACGTACACACGATAAAGGACGAACCCTCCCTCCTCTTTACGTACACACGATAATGGACAAACCATCTCTCCTTCTTTACTTACACACGATAATGGACAAACCATCTCTTCTTCTTTACGCACACACGATAAAGGACGAACCCTCCCTCCTTCTTTACGTACACACGATAAAGGACGAACCCTCCCTCCTCTTTACGTACACACGATAATGGACAAACCATCTCTCCTTCTTTACTTACACACGATAATGGACAAACCATCTCTCCTTCTTTACTTACACACGATAATGGACAAACCATCTCTTCTTCTTTACGTACCCACGATAATGGACAAACCCTTCCTCCACTTTACGTAAACACGACAAAGAAGGACTCTCCCTCCTCCTTTGAGAATACATAATAAATTATGAACCCACCATCCCTTTTATGTACACACCATATGAGATGTTATGACCCTACATATTCACATACACTCATTACATGCGATAGGCTCTCCCTCATAGCGTTCACCTGAGGTAGACAAACTCTCCCTTCATCTGTACGTGCACATTATTTTTTCATAACTGGCCCTCCCTTCCTCTTTACATACATATGACAAAGACGTTCTTCTTCCTTCTCTGCGTACATATAAGAAGGACTCTTTTTTCATTTTGACGTACACACGATATAAGACGTAATCTCCCTCCTTTTGTACGTGGACATATCTTACGGAATCTCCCACCCAAATTCTGTAAATATAACAATAGAAGAGCTCTCCCAACCATCATCTGTTATCATAACACTAGAAGTGGCTCCCCCCCCCCGCCCAACTTACGAAATCATAACACTAGAAAGGCTCTCCAACCATCTTCTGTAATCATAACACTAGAAAGGATCTCCCACCCATTTTCCGTAATCATAACACTAGAAGGGCTCTCCCACCCAACTTCCATAATCATAACACTAGAAGGGCTCTCGCACTCAAATTCTGTAAACATAAACTAGAAGTGCCCTCCCACCCAACTTCCGTAATCATAACACTAGAAAGGTTCTCCCAATCATCTTCTGTAATCATAACACTATAAATGCCCCCCCCCCAACTTCCTTAATCATAACACTAGAAAGGTTCTCCAACCCAACTTCCGTAATGATAACACTAGAAGGGCTCTTCCACCCAACTGCTTTAAACATAACACTAGAAGGGCTCTCGCACCCAACTTCTGTAAACATAAACTAGAAGGGCTTTCCCACCCAGCTGCTGTAAACATAACACTCGATGGGCTTTCCCACTCAACTTCCGTAATCATAACACTAGAAGTGCCCTCCCACCCAACTTCCGTAATCATAACACTAGAAGGGCTCTCCCACCCAACTGCTTTAAACATAACACTAGAAGGGCTCTCGCACCCAACTTCTGTAAACATAAACTAGAAGGGCTTTCCCACCCAGCTGCTGTAAACATAACACTCGATGGGCTTTCCAACCCAACTTCCGTAATCATAACACTAGAAAGACTTTCCAACCATCTTCTGTAATCATAACACTAGAAGGGCTTTCCCACCCAGCTGCTGTAAACATAACACTCGATGGGCTTTCCCACTCAACTTCCGTAATCATAACACTAGAAGTGCCCTCCCACCCAACTTCCGTAATGATAACACTAGAAGGGCTCTCCCAACCAACTGCTTTAAACATAACACTAGAAGGGCTCTCGCACCCAACTTCTGTAAACATAAACTAGAAGGGCTTTCCCACCCAGCTGCTGTAAACATAACACTCGATGGGCTTTCCCACTCAACTTCCGTAAATATAATACTAGAAGGGCTCTCCCACTCAACTTCTGTAAACATAATACTAGAAGGGCTCTCTCACTCAACTGCTGTAAACATAATACTACGAAGGGCTCTCTCACTCAACTGCTGTAAACATAATACTACGAAGGGCTCTCCCACTCAACTGCTGTAAACATAATACTACATTCCGATAAAAATAACTTTTTACTGGCGGAACAGCTACGCACAGCTGGTCTGAAATGACAAAACTCGGAGTTTTAATTTGCTGCCAAATTAAAAAAACCAAGCAATAATTTTAAAACTAATTGTTTAAATGTTATATTCTTTAAGAAAAAATTATGCTGGAGATTTTGCTTGAACTAATTTGCTTTTTATAGTGATATTCGTGTTTTTATGAATGAAATTGTGCGTCAGTCGTCTTTAACCTGTACTATAGCGGAGAATAATAGTAATAAAATTATTTCTTGTGGATGGATGACAGTTTGATTTATTGTGATTAGTTTGGTATAAGACTCGTTTAATAATTCAAAAAAGTTAACGAGAGATTAATTTTTTTTTCATAGCCGTTTCTCCAGTACCAAAGTTATTTTATTCAGACTATAGAAGGACTCTCCCATCCATAATCTGTAAACATAACACCACTACACCAGACGAGTTCTACTACCCATAAACCCCACAGTTTAAGTTATTCATTTAAACTTGTAAATATGACTAAATTGAGCATTACCTATGTCACTGAAAAAGTGTGTGCTTAGGTTATTGAGCTTTTTCAATTCAATTAAATTCGTATTTAACACCTATCTGTATGTTAATTTCTCTAATTTAGCTATAATGGATTTTTTTTAATTGACATTTTTGCTAAAGTTTTGACAGGTATGAATCATTTAGTTCGAAATTCGTTTACAACAGAGCAGTTATTTGACGAAACAAGCCTATGTTTAATTTAAAATTAGGTTCTAATCGTTGTTTCCATTTTCGTGCTGCAGAATTTTATCTCGAGATGTGGATAGAGAAAATGAATAATTCATAAGTTGACTTGTCGCTGGTGATTGGCAACCAACCTCATTTGTGGTACCTAAAACTTGGCTTTAAATATTAGCATAAGTAAGTTCAAAAATTGCAAAGATTGATGTGTAGCTTACCCGAGTTGAAGGTCGTTTACTAAGAGTTCTATGGCAAATCCAATCACACCATTCTTTTCCCCGTTTAATTGTACGTTATGACATATGCATCTTTAAATATTAATACAGTAGAACTCCAGTTATCCTAATCAATTGGTACTAGACTCTAATCGGGTAGTCAAATATTTGGATAATCAGATTTTTTCTAAAAGCAGTCCATTTTATTAAATTATTGCATGAAATTAAATACATGTATGTTGAAATGGTATATAAAACAATATTTTAGATGAGAAAGGGCATTTATTACATAATTAATTACAGTTTAATTACATACTACAGTGTCCTATTATGTGTATTTACGTACCATCCTGTAAACGAATGTTATTGCTTGCCAAACATCTTAGTTAAATATGCTAGTTAAATATCTTAGAAAGTGCTGACGGATCCCATGCCAACACTGGTCTACGGGACGACGCGGGATGTATGTATGTATGCTCTGTATGTTTGACTCTTCTCCGTTTTGGGGCAGCCAGGTCGCGCATCCGCTTGACAGAGGGATGGGAAATAGTGTAGACAACACATTATCCCTATCGCATTATGTTTCCTGGAAGAATTTGGATTTTTCTTTTAAGACGGTATTACAGTGTACAGTATTTATTGAGGCATATTATGTGTTATTTATTGGGATACATATATGTGTGATATATTTTTATAAGGATAAAAAACACTATTCTTTGTTGTTGTATGATGGTAGTTTTTCAGAACAAAATTTAAAAACTGATGATTGTAAGATTTTTTAAATGACATTCTGAAAGAGACTCGGATAATCGGCGATTCGGATATTTGGAGTTCGGATAATTGGAGTTTAACTGTATATGTTTTAATATTTTTTTTCCTGATGGAGTAAAAAAGAACTGGAATTTTTACTAGTTTTCACTGTGCATCGATTTCACACTTTTAGTACTAAAAAACCGTTAATGTAGCCTAACGCATTTATATTTAATGCGTGGTTGCCATAGGCCTAAATGTTTTCTCTAAGTGTTCTATAGGCCTAAAGTTCAGAGTTTGAACTTTTCAAGAAGAAAGTTCTTACCGATTTCTTGAAAATATTTTCTTTGCGTCTTAACGTTTAAAAGAAATTACTTAGTCACGATAAAATATATATGTGCGATACACTACTTTTATATGTATTAGTAATTAAATGCGTTATTTTAAATTGATCAGTTTAAATTGATTTTAAATTTATTAAAATCAATTTAAAATCACTGTATTCCTGTCAACCACGCATTAAAATATAAATGGATACATTTTAACGGTTTTTTTTTGTAGTAATACAAGTGTAAAGTTGACAGTGGAAGCTAGTAAATATTCAGGTACTTTTTTATTCCAACTAGTATAAAAAGTATTGAAAGTTATAATCAAATTTAAATATGTATATTTCATAATGTACAGTTAATTTAGGAAAACAATGGTATGTCTGGATTTGTCAAAGGCTTTTCAGTTTTTAGGTAAATAACCTTCAAATTCAGGCACACATAATTTCTGAGCCGTCGGTATTCTGAAAATGTAGGCCTACTACACTGTACTTTTAAAAATGAAAAATATAAATTGCTTCCGCAAGACATAATATTTAAAAGTTAATATTGAACGCAATTGGAAATTATATATAAATACATAAACCGACTCGATGTGACTGTTATATTTGTGTCTCAAATGCTTGTGTAAGAATAAGTGGGTTAATAAATAGATTGATTAGTCATGAAGATGTAGACTATTTTAATAATTTATTTAATCCTTCTTTTGTATAACCTAGAACAATTAATTAGGATTTTTTATGTGCAATACTTTACCCTGCATAGCTGCAATATGTAAATTTTGGATTCTGTATATTTTTTGCTTTCGTTTTAAGGTAGGCCTAACTAATTTCTATGAATGCAATATCGTTATGTATTGCATTAGAATGTGCATGAAATAACTTTTAAATAAGATTGTTTCTTATTAGAAAATTGTTTTATTAGAAAATTAATTGTTTAATTTAATTATATAAGTTTATTCCTTGTTTATTTCTGATTTCTCTTTTATCATGCCTAGCCAAGCCTATAAGCTTGTTGTTTTATTCTATATAGGATCCAATATGCCTTCAGTTATTCCCTTGGAAAAATTAAATATTTCTGTGGCTTATTATTTCATTGCTAACTTATTTTTATTGTTTATTTTTTATATCAGTTTTATTATAAATTAATATAATAATTTCATCCATATTAAATATTTAATTTAGGCTTATATGTTTGTTTTAAGTTTTTTCTTTTTATTTTATCATTAGTTTTTCAGTGTATTATATTTTATGCTTTATACAACCAGATATATTCTACATGTGAGTTTTTATATCTATTCTAATTCTGAACATTTGAAATTAAATAAAAAATACATTAAACTGCATAAAATAGCACACAAATTTATAACAAATAAGGAATATTCATTTATTATTTTTTTTTTTAACTGACAGAAAAAGGTGATGACGAATTCAAGGATACTGAACATCAGTGGTCAGTATAAAAGTAGGCCTATTTATATAAGAAAGAGTACCAATACACAACAAAACATTATTTCGCTACTGTACAACATAACCTACAAACCTCAAACATTTAAAATACAACTAGAATTATGTATAGTAAAATAATACTAACTTCTTAAATAAAGTATTAAACGTACGTTTAAAAAATAATATATATTTTAACTTATTGTTTATATATATATTTTAATACAGTAATAATTCATTTAAGTTATGCAAATGATTTAGGTGTGCTTGATTTTTCCACTTTACCTAGCCTTATGTCATTTACCAGAGATATATATCATATGGCTTTAAATCCAGCCACCACACTAATAAAAAATTAAAAAACAGACTAATAAACATTCTCTAAATAAAATGAAATCTTAAGTTTTTCTTGTGCTTAGTAAGTTACATAAATGTACCATGTTTAAAATTATAATCGCGTATTATCCTGAAGACTCAATTTAGGCATATGTTCATCATGTTCGTTTTATTAATATAAACCTTCTTTTATATAAAACAGTTTATTAATTAAGAGTCTTAACTTTTTTTACACCATCCAAACTATTGCCATATCAAACCCCTCATTAAGCCTTTTTATATAAATCTTTATAAATTTTCTACGATACTAATTTGTGAATGAAAATGTGTGTTGTGTAAATTTGTCTAGTAATAATTAATTTGAACTACGAGAATTATTTATATGTGCTCATTGTTGTCACTTTGTTATGCCGTTTAACAGTTAGCCTAGTTAATATGTTTTTTTAATATACCATTTTTATTGTGAAGTTTCATTTTGTATGTTTATCCATTAGGTCTACATTAAGAGACGAATTCTACTGGTAACCCTATATGAAGGCCAGTATAGGCCAACTCGTAGCCTATACCTAAGTCAAAGAAATAGTTTAAATTTTATGGTAAAAATATAGGCCTACGATTAAACTTGGAATGGAATTTTCGTAAATCTATGATAACTTAATTTTCTGTTGGTTTTCATGTCTACTAATATTTATTTAAGACTATCTTGTTTAATTTTACCAAATAAAATACATGTTCATTATTTAACTAAAGCAATTTCTGTATATTATTGTTCTTAATCAAACTGCCCCTTATAACATACGTAAAAGATTCTAAGTGTAGCCTATTTTATATATTTTTATATATTATTATTATTATATACTATTAACACTAACCATTGTTAATGTTAATTAATCTAAATAGTCTAAAATATTAAAATAAGCTTAGGCTATAGTTATAATTCCAAAGTAGTCTATAACTAATAACAATATTATTTGCTTAAATAATATATTTGTAAATTTTATGATTTGATAACAAATTGACGTTTGTTAACATTTGTAAAATGAACGAAATTTAATTCTACTGATTTCAAAGACACCCCCATAAGAGTGGTTTCCTTACCATCTTGTCTAAAGGCATTTCTTAAACACATAAACAATGCTGTTATAGTTTTACAATCTATATCCTACATTTTACACTTGTGGATAATTGGTATGAACAATGCCAGCGTGAGAACTGCTTGGTAAGCAAATTGGTAGTAATTGGAAGAGAGCCTACCTATCTTGTTGACTCACAGAATAGTAAGGCAAATGATTTTACTTAAATAATTAATGTCGCTTTAAACTGGAAACAAATAAAATTAAACATTCTTTCTTTTCTTATTCTTACATTCTTAAATATGAGACGCCGACACAACGTTGTTGGTATTTTAAGGCGAATATGAATGGTTATGAGTGTAGTCTGGTTACTAACTGAGTTCAACTGTTCCTCAGAAAGGGCAATTTATTAATATTCCAACAACCAGGGCAACTAAGGGACCTACAGCTTTACGTGGAATCCGAACCACGAAGTGCTGGTCTGATTTTCAGCTAATTGACAAGCCTGATTCTCAGTTATCTCCCCCACACAACATCCGCTCAATGATTACCACTCAACATGGACACCCCAGACTTCTCTAGTAGTGTCCACGCCGATAGCAACCACCAAGCGGACGTCATGTCGGTATTAAGAGGACCGAGCATCCAACCTATCGTCTACAATCTCACAAACACTTTGTCCCCATGTAGCTGGGTTACAGCACTGCGCCACAAGTGCCGACTTGTGCATAGTTTCAAATTGGAAGTCTTCTCGTTTTGTGAAAAAAAACGGCTTGTTATAAAAACGTAATATTTAGTTGTAGGAACAGTAAATATTTAGTTGATGCTCCTCTTGAATTGGCCTGTGCTGAGTCATCACTAGATTTTTTTTAAATTTACAAAGCATGTTTTTTTCATGCACCCGATGCATCAAAATGTTACAGTTTCAAATCTAAAATTAATAGCCTACATGAGATGAGAATTTATGACACATAGCCAACAGGAAAGTGTATTTGTGAAGTTTATTTCCTCTGTTGATTAGGAAGTTCAAGTTATTTTTTTGCTTCATTACAATAGTATAGCGTCACTGAAATATTCTTAGAAACATATTTAGTAAAAAAATATGAGAAATTTAATGTAGGCATATAGGCCTACGTAATTAAAAAATTTTGTAATTTTGTTTTAGTAAAAATTTCTATTATTTGAAAATACGCGCCAACGTTTCTAGGACGATCTTTACGGCAATTTCCTTACCGTGAACCATTGCAATAAAAGAGTTTCGTTATTGTTTTCCAAATAAAGGTATGACTATATCACCAATAATTACATATAAGATGGAAACAAACATCCAGTAACGACAACATTTAAATTTACAGAATAAAGCTACACTTTAATGAATCCAAGTGGATGACTTGGAGGCCTAAGACTTAGATTCAACAATAAATATTCTTCTTTTAGTTCCTGACAAACTAAAAAAACTATACATTGTTTTCAAAAGGCCTAATAAGCATGCCTTTTAAATTTGTTTCGAATACACGTGTTTTTGCAATAACTATCACGTAGAAACGCATCTAATGTTCAATAGTAGGCCTAATGATGCACCAATCGATGTAAAACTATCGTATCAGGAGAAATCAACTAGAATTCACTGTTACTATCCATTAATAGCTGTTAGAATTGTACTAAATGCCTCGAAAACTAAATTTATAAATTTTGATTTAAAAAGATTTAGATTTAACAATCATTTGAAATTTCATAAAATGGATTGTCAAAATGGAACTGAGCGTGTCTGTGAATTTAATGAACAAGTAAGAGAAATTAAATACTTAGGAATGTAGTTAGATGAGAGTTTAAGTTGGAAATCACTCGCAGCATATCTCCAAATTAGTTTGAGAAAAAGTATCACAAGCTTTTACTATCTCAGGAATTATATTGATGATAAATTGATGAAAACATTATATTTTGCATAGTTTCGTTCTAAATACAATTACGGTATAGAGAACTGGGGAGGTGCGGTCAATATAACCATGCAACCTTTAAGGGTATCACAAAATCATTTCATTAGAATCATTCCTAATAAAAACAGATTTTAATCTAAATTACCGATTCATAAAGATTTAAGGATACTGCCACTGAAATATTTATTCGTATACAAGGTTCTAAAAAATGTTCTTTAAGAAAAGCGGAAATAACAGAAATGATAACATTTACCAAAGAACGAAAGGCGATGTAGTGGGAGTTATTGTGAAACCTAAGGTGAACAAGTCAATCTTCAAAAAAAGTTTTTGTTTTCCTTTTTGGAGACCTACATTTTATAATTATTTGCCTTTACAAATAAACATTCGTAATTGTAATAAGTGTTTTTAAAAAAGTAAAAAATTGGCTATTTAATGTAGATGATATCGATCAGTTATATGTGGTTTTGGTATAGGCTTAACGTATTTTATTAACAACAAAGTTGAGTTGAATAGAATCTTTTTAAGTGGTTTGCAGTAATGTTGACTTTGGACCGTAGGCCTACATACTGCAGTGGACCGTTCCGGTTGTTTTTATTTGTCATTTTCTCTGTACGTGTAGGGGTGGGCGGGTGGGTCAGTTCTCTGTACGTGTAGGGGTGGGTGGGTGGGTCAATACCTCTGTACGTGTATGGGTTTATTATCAAAAGATAAATAAGTCTTAGATCTTATTTAATCTGGATCAATTTCGTTAACGTAGATCAGAAAGAGCAGCGGGCTGAGTATGGATCCCTGCGGGACACCGTATCTCAGTCGCCTCTCCTCAGATCTCATGTTTGAGATCCCCACAAATTGAGTTATATCCATGAGATAGGAGTGTATCCACTTCGTTGTGGATACACTCCTATCCCAACGAAGGAGGCCGTGTGGCACGCCTCGTATCCCATAATCGTTAAGTTTATGAATTAGAAGCCCATGATCAACACAGTCAAAAGCCTTCGTTAAATCGACAAATACACTCAGTGTACTTTTACGATTTTCAATTGCTTCTACTGTCATATCGACCAGACCCACTACTGCATCTGTTGTGGAATTTCCATTTCTGAATCCAAATTGATTTATTGATAGTAGATTGTGATTATTCAGGAAATTAACTATTCGGATAAGTAAGATTTTTTCGAATACTTTGCTGAAGGCTGGCAATATTGAGATAGGACGGTAGTTATGCTTATTCAATGGATCGCCCTTTTTAAAAACTGGGATAACTTTGGCTTTTTTCAGAGAAGCAGGGCACGTTCCTGTGAGAAAAGAGTGATAACTGTAATTTTTATGATCTTTTTGATCATAATTTGAGCTAGTCACTCTAACTGGAAAATGTGGCTAGTAGGCCTAGTTCCTACTAATTTACTTGTAAAAACTGTGCATCTTTTTGCTGGAATAAATACAAATACAAATATTTTCCTACTCTTTTAGTATGAAAGTTTGTTGATTAGTTTAGACCTAAAACAATTGTACCTCTAAAGATCATAGTAAAACATATGATGATATCTACACCGATGACTTAGGACAGTTTTAATGTAATTTTAAGATAACATGTAATTATGCTAGAGTGAGTTCCAATTCAATATGGATTAGGCTACATAACATTCAATCTACAGTAAGAAAATAATTAATCCACTTATAAACAAATGTTATTTTTGTTGATCCAAAATCCCAAAAAACGTTTACGTTATTCAAATAAAATATTGTTTGTTGTTTTGTTCCTCCACGTATTATTTTATTTGTTAAAACTCCAAGTAAACTTACTTTAAAGTTTTGACATTCCAAAAAATTAATGTGTAAATAAATTTGGCGTTTTTGTTTTTTTGCCTCGTTTCAAGTTAACTTTGTGCTGATTTTGATTGACCTCCCCTTTAATATATTGGAACTATAAACATGTGAACGGTATCTTATTTTGAACAAATTTCATGATCTCCACTTACATTACCGTGATATTTTTAGCACTATTTGTAATTTTACAATCGTTTTACTATTTAATGTATTTCTTTATTGATGCATTATTTCCATTGAGAGTGTTTAAGATAGTGTATATTCGTTTTTGAGGTTTATGCTAATAAAATGGATTTCATGCAGTCTGTTTGTGGGCTCCATTATTTTACTGTTTTTGTTTTATTACTCATCTTTTCTTGATAACAAATCGAATAAGTATAATGCCTATGGCCGCGTACTTTTTAAAGACCGTCGAATAAGTACAAACAACAAACTGTTTGTTTTATAAATATGTTTGACTCCGATTCCTATGAAATTATATTAGTTTAGAAAATTTTATTTATTTACAGTTAACGACGTAACCAAAACATAAGTTAATTTCATAGCAAGAAAAAACGCTATAAAGTTAGGCAAAACTGTTTGAAAATATAACATTTGGGCCTTAACTATAAACTATTATTTAAAACATATTAAATTAAAACTTTAATGATTCAATAAATTTATTTGTATGCTATAAAATTGTTTGTTTGAAGTTAATTATTTACTAGAAACTCAATGATGAAGCAGTTTTCGCCCTAAACGGTACACCTAACATGTAATATAATTTAGCACAGGCCTCACATGTAATAGGCATATGCTAAATTATAAAAGTAGTAACATTAAGTTTATTAATTGAGAAAAAATAAGTTTTAATTTAATTGTAAGCTAACATATTTGCTATAGTGACTTCCGATTCAATATGTATTGTATAAAATTCGGTTTATTGTAAAAAAATAACTAATCCACTTCTAAACAAAATAAGAAGTTAACATTGCATGAAAGATAAACAAATTTTATTTTTGTAGAACCAAAATATATAAAAATTAAGTTTAATGTCGTAATGATATTGTATGTTAACATTATTTAGTACAAACTTTACAATGAATAAGGTCCCTTCCTAAACAAAAAAATAATCGTATTATTAATTATGTTCAAGAAATAAACAATAATAATAATTACTGGTTTTACCGTCATAGCATCCAGAAATATAGGTAGGCCTACCTTGAGTTCTTAACTAATATCCACATTGTTATAGCCTAACTGTAGTAGGCCTAACTTAAGTAATTAGTATTTCTTGTACTATTTACTTCTACACGGTCCTCCGATTAGCTAGTTTAATCGTTTTTATTAGGCATATAAATGAAAAATATAGAAATATGTTTTCATATAAGTTATGGAATTTGCCGGCTTAGCCGTGAGCAGACCTAATAGACTCTGTGTTGAACTTATGGTTAATTAGCCAGTTCTAAAGGTAAGAAAGAAACCTTATCTTTTGTACACCCTTGCCTAGTAAATGCATGATTTATACGTAAATGTATGCCTAAGCCTAAGGCAGACCTATGGTAAGACGACATGTACAGTAAAGTAATGTAAATGCTTTGTATAACTAAGGCAAACACATAAGCCCACGAACAATGCGATTTATAATCATTAATATCATAAATTAAGTTCCTAATTAAAAATATAAATTCACTCCAATTAACCTACACTGAATATTAATTGTATCTTCTGATGTGAATTTCTGCTCTTACCTTTCTTGGAAAGCGGGTCTCCTTGACAACTATCGGGCGAGTTCGCCGATCGGATGGCCAGCTGCTGTCTTCTCCTGGCATCATGGCGGATGTCCTGAGGATGATGTCCACGGCTGAGTAGGTTGGCGGCGAACCGGTGACCCTGGTGGTGCAGAAATCCCGGAGGAATACCGGGGAATCCTTGCAGCGGGAACCGAGACGCGAAATGCGGGAAGAGAGAATGGGGTGGCAGTACTGGGGACGGCGCGAAACAGCCCCCATTGGAGGCAGCAGCGGCGGCGGCAGCGTACAGTCTCAACGGAGGCGGCAGCACTCCTCCGTCCAACACCATCATGCTCACCAGGCAACGTCCATTGCTCCGTGGAGGTCTTCCGAGTAGGCCTACTGACTGATTTGACTTGAAGAAGGTCGCAGCACAAATGTTGAAACTCACGGTAAAAGTTTACGTCCTCATTATAGCTTGTATGTGTTATCGCTAAATAACAATAAAAAAAAACCCCACTTTTTAAGTCCTAGAAAATGCTCAACTTAATCTCAAAATTTACATATGTTATTAATTATCAAATCACAATTTAGTCCATAACGAAAATAGAACAACTCTAGGGGAAATAGTTAAATAATCCATTCAATATTAGGCCTAAATAGCATTTCGAGTTTTTTAGCTCAGTGAGATGAGTTCTAAATCACGTAGATAAAAAAAACACCACAACACAATGTAAATAAACACACTGCTAATACAAACACAAACGGTAAACAAACACACGCCGGATTTACTGAGTGAGGATCAACAACCCAACCACCATGCGAGCCTGGAGTCTTCTAAACACAACTCCACACTGGCTTCCCTCCCTCCGCGCCAGTCAGCTGTTTATTCATGGAGTGATTGCACACTCGTATTGGCCAGCTGAATACCACTCCCCGCAGAAGCCACGCCTCCCAGTCCCGCCTTCAGGGAGGTATTATAATGCAGTCAGCCCCCCCTTCTCTTCGCTCCACGCCGACAGATGCTAAAACACCAAACCTAATTTGTACTGGGACTGTTTTTAAATTAATTGAGAACTGATTTAATTTTCCCGCTCCGGTTAAATGTCTACCATCACTTTCAAGTTGGCTTTTAACCTAACTTTCGTAATGGGCCAACTCATGTTTTCAACCTCTCTGTGGTCTTTGATAGTTTTATTCTAAATACACTGTTTACATATTAGATTTAACAAATTTTACTTCATAGTCCGTTTCAGAAAATTAACTTTTAAATCTATATGCCACAAAAGCGGGGAGTTTTATTAATTAACATCATTAAATTATTTTACATAAATAGAGTAGTCTATATGTGATGAACATTTGCTGTAGAGTCTTTTCTAATATATCCCCGCATTTTCAATTTATTTTCTATAGCCTTCAAAATCGAGAACATTGTATCCAAACCTAACCTAACCTGACCCAAGCTGATAACAGATGCTACCACAGTTGATCACGTATGCTACCCAACCTGATCCCGGTTGCTAACCAAGCTGATGACGTTGCTACGCAAGTTGATCGCGGTTGCTACACAAGTTGATCGCGGTTGCTACCCAAGCTGATAACGGATTATACTCTAGCTGATCACGGATGCTATCCTATCTGATCACGGGAGCTACACAAGCTGATCACAGGTGCTACCCAAGTTGATTACGGATGCTACCCAAGCTGATAACATATGTTACCCTAGCTGATCACGGGTGCTACCCAAGCTGGTCATGGGTGCTACCCTAGCTGATCACGGGTGCTACCCTAGCTGATCACGGGTTCTACCCTAGCTGATCACGAGTAGGCCTACTACCCAAGCTGATCACGGATGCTACCCTAGCTGATCACGTTTGATACCCTAGCTGATCACGTATGCTAACCTAGCTGATCACGATTGCTAACCAAGCTAATCACGATTGCTACCCAAGCTTATCACATAAACTTATCATAAATACTTTACTGCCTGTATTAATACCGATTAGAGTCACGTTCTGTAATACTGAATGAAAATTAGCACTTGTTGGCTATAGAAAATAAATTGAATATGCGGGGACACATTAGAAAAGACTCCAAATGTGGGCTATACTCTTTATTTTAATTTTAAAAGAATTAATTTTTTCTATAATTAACCACGCCATTTTGAATGTGTTAAATTAGGCTATATGAATCAGAAACCAAGATATTTGAATAGTAATGAATTAAAATGTCCTAATTGATGTAGCCTATAACGCTTAAAATAGTCGACGTCTGATTTGGTATGTTTTTCACTGTGAAAAGATCAATCAAAATAGATATCCACCAATAATAGGATCGAAACTACAGAATAACAATAACCTTAAATAAGTTACAATAAACTTCCTTTAGAATTCAAGCAGTTGTCCTTTTAAATCAAACTATTAAAACAGTTAAAAACCTTATTTAAAAAAATGTATATTCAATGTAGTAATACTTAGCCTAATTGTGCAATAAGTTAGTTTAAAAAAACCGTCAGCTAATGTTACGGAATAAGCAGATAGTAAGTTATTGCAGTACGATTTGTGATCATAAAGCTAATACATAAATAATATTCCGAAGGAAACTCCTTGATAAAAACTACAATTTTATCATTTTTTCTACAATTTTGTGCTGAGAAAATAAAAATATGGTAAACCAAAAGGAAAAATAGCGATAAAGTCTTTACAATCTGTTGAGATTTGCGCTTAAGTTTTGATTTACTAACAAACTAAAGGTCACATTTTTTAAAATTTCATTACAAGTTATTTTTGGACCTTTTCCGTTGATTCACTACCACTAGTCTACTTTTTTTATCGCAATTACGGCTAGGTCAGGTTAGGTTGTTTGTATTAGGTGGCTACTAAAGGTGATCTCAAACTGGTATATCCAATGATTGACTTACCGCCGAATGCGCTCTCCGTGTGAAGGTTCTTGGAAAGCGATAAGATAAGGCCAGCGATAATGGATTCCTAGACGATAAGGAATACCACAGTGGACGTACAAATGTCTGAGGAACAGTTTTAATAGCAATAGAATATTTATCAAGTGGTAGTGAATTAATGGAAAAGAACCTAATTTTATTTTTTTAATTAGAAAGTTGACTCTCTAGTACAGTACAAGTAAATCTAACATCTACGTTGTTACAAATGAGGTAAAAATTATAATTCTCCAAAACATTAAGTCATAGGTGGCCTAGTGAAGTTATATATTTAATTAACTAAGTTTATGTCTTAGTCTATTATGCGATATTAAATGCAATATCCAATAAAGGTGACCTCTAAAGACTAAAGAGGGCCGTTCCACTTCATGAACATTTTCAAAAACATGTTCTTACATTTGTACATATTAGACACCGACACACCGTTGTGCGTAGGCTATTTTAGGGCGAATATGAATGATGTTATGAGTGTAGGATGAGTGTGGGTGTGTGTAGTCTGGTTACGAACTGAGTTGATCTGCTTCTCAGAAAGGGCAATTTATTAATAGCCCAACAGCCAGGGCAACTAAGGGACCTACAGCTTTACGTGGAATCCGAACCATGGGTTTCTATTTCAACGATTCGGTCCGTAATAATGATCGAATCGTCACACTGGAAGTCCTCTAAGCTAATAGTGGACCATAAAATTAAGTGTCTGAAAAATTTAGTAGGCCTATATTTGTAATTCTGTTATGGTTAAATATGTAAAACTTTAAATGTTAAATATCTAACTAACCTTTAATAATAATAATACAGTGTTCCTCATTATAAAAAACACGAACCGTAAAGTTGAAAAACATGTTTTGGCCCCCACTGAAGGTAAGACTGAATGTCTACTATATAGGCCTACAGAACTGTCGAGTTCCCGGCGGTGGCTTAACAGTTTGGGAAACTACAAAATTCGAAAAACTCAAGCTTCTATAAAAATCAGTTAGCAGGCCTATATTTTACAATGGCCTTTTGTACTTAAATTCCATCTAAAAATTTAAAGCTAGTTAAATTAGCTTAAATTACGAAGGCTAGTCTATCAAGGATGTGGAGCAAAATGTAGGCTACACAGGTAAAATTTTACCCATTCAGTCAACGCTAAAAGTAGCAAAAAGATTATCTTAGTACGCTGCTAATTTGAAAATAAAATAATATGATAATATATTGATTTGTTTTTTTGTATTAGGCCTACCTTGCAAATACCTGATGGTGGTTTCAATAAACTTGAAATGTAGGCTACATAATAAAAATAAATTCAAGAAATGTGTCAAAAGGAAATATACTTTTAATATTTTTATTTCATTATACACTTTCTGGAGGCTAAAAATTAACTAAAAATAAAATTGATTTCAGCAATAGCCTGTCAGTTGTTTATACAATGTATTGATATTTTCATACAGTTACTAAGAATACAAAACATTTGTTCTATAGGCTACATGAAAATTCAAGTAGATAGTAAAAACATTGAAGTAGATAATACAAAAAAGTGATGTAAGTTTCCCCAAATATCGAGGAAGAGGATTTAGGTCTAATTAACATCTATAGTCTGTTTTTATATGTAAAAACTGTCAGTAATATTAGTAATTGCTAGCTTATTAAGCTTTGGGTTGTATCAGAAGCATCAGCATTTTCCCTAAAAGTAGGCTATATTTGAGTAGAAAAGTAACTTTTTAAGTCGCAGTAGAATCAGTTTACTTCGAAGCACTTAATTTAATTGATGGATCTATGTTCTCCCTACGAATTCGAAAACTGGTATTCATATTGTATTAGAAATGTGTAGGCTACATTGAAAAATTAATTCAAATCGGGGGTCTTTGCGGAATGCCGCCGTATTTGGTAAAGACTGTCTACCAAGTCTATAGAACTAAACTTAAAAGACCTGCAAAGTAAATGTAGGCCTAAATAATGGCCTAGGCCCCCTAACTCTTTTCGTCTACTGTCTTTGTGTTTAACTGTCTGTATTTTTTTATTTTAAAAATAACATTTTTCAAACATTTGACTAAATTTCACCAAACTTCATTAAACCTTTTGTATAATTATTATTAAAAAAAATATTGATCAAGTTTGCCTAGTAAATTTGAAAATGGTGGCCATTTTAGTTAAATACTGTATTTAAATTAGAATAACTAAAAAATAGACTATTTTTTTTTAATGTTATAACAGTGACTTTTTTAGACGATTTTAAAAGAACTGTAATGGTATATTAAGTTAAGACCTATATATTGAACAACGAATAAAAGATTTATTGCAAAATTAGAGACGGACCTTACATATCCTCAGATTGTCAAGAACGATCTAACGACTCAACAATAGATCAAATTTAAGCCTAATTTAAATATATTTAGTGAAAATAAATTAACACATTTAAAATGATTTGTTAGTTGTTATTTGATCATTGTTGATCTGTTAGCCCATTCTGGAGAAGCTCAGGAATGCAAACATTGCGATAATTCATTTATTTATTATTCAATATAAAAACTCAACATGTAGTCCTACTACTAAGTTTTATTTAAATTGTCTAAAATATTCGCTTTTGTAACTTCTTTATAAAATTTAAACTTTTTGAGTTTTTCTAATTTAAATATTTTAAATGGCCGCCATTTTGAAATTTATCAGAAAAGCTTGACCAAACCTTTTTCATTAATAAATTTAAGTACTGTATAATAAATGATTTACTAAAATTTAGTTACATTTTGTTGAGTATTTTGAAAAATATGATTTTTATGGATATAAAATGAACGAAAAATATGATTTGTCCATGGAACAAAATCCCAAAATTTGTAGCGAGAATTTTGAAACACCCTTGGCTACGTGAAATTGCTACTCCGTCTGACGATTAAAACATTGCTAAACAAATGTGATTCCGAAAAAGACCCCAAATCTGAGTGATAACACTCATTCTTAGTCGACGCAGGTGCATTGGACACTTTATTTTATTCCTAAGCTTCACCTAAAACCAAAACCTCAATTTACCTAAACAAATCACGTCAAAGCCGGTAAAACTTGTGTATTTAGCGGCTGATAGAAAGAAGTTACTCAAGTTGCCGGTTGAGCGCGCTGAAGGATCTGCAGGACGTGCTCTGCCTCTGCTAGGGCTGCCATGAATTAAACATGACCGCGACAACTGCAACTTTTATGGTAACGTTGCACATCTGTTCTCGTCCAACAGTGAAATACGCCCCTATCACATTGTTTCAATACATGTATTATGTAGAGTGCACGGCCATCCCTTACTTACCAGGTCGGCAATATGCAGTACAGTCGCACAGCTTGTGTTTATGTCTGAAATTCAGTAAAATATAGCTGTAAATAAGTACATCGTTAGCTTTTCAGATAACTTTTTTAATCAGTTATTCTTTGTTTGTCGTATCTCTAGAAGAAGTCTTGTCTTGAGTTAGACTAGCCAAGTTGTTTGAATAAAACAGTTCGTCTTTGAATTTACCAGCCCTTACAAAGCTATTAAAGTCCGGAAGCATAGCTATAGTAGACAAGTCCATATGAATAAAGCCGTTCGTCTTTGGCTTTACCAGCCCTTACGAAACTATGAAAGTCCGGAAGCATAGCTATAATAGACAAGTCCATATGAATAAAGCCGTTCGTCTTTGGCTTTACCAGCCCTTACGAAACTATGAAAGTCCGGAAGCATAGCTATAATAGACAAGTCCATATGAATAAAGCCGTTCGTCTTTGGCTTTACCAGCCCTTACAAAACTATGAAAGTCCGCATTTGTAGATTTTATAAGCTAAGTTTATATGAATAAAACCTTAAGTCTTCCTCTTTAAACTGTTGTAGGCCTATACCCCTACAAGTAGACTAGGCCTATCTATACCCCTACAAGAAAGGATAACATTCTGAATGTATAGCTTCTGTTTGAATAATCATAAAGCTTTGTTCTTTCATCGTATGCTATGTTTTCCGTTGTCTTCCATCATAGCTACTACATATAAGCACAGAATATAGACATATTCTGTGATATAAGTGATAGCCTATATGTTGCGATCACTGTCCGAATGCCACGTAGTGTCTGACGCTAGTTTTTCATGATTAGGCATGTCGTCTTCTTTCTTGAAGGCTATAGCTATAGGCCTAGTTTTGGGAAAGGTAAACCTACCTGTTTCCTTGGCCACTACAGGTGTATGCTAGTTTTGATAGGACAAGATAGAAATCGACGAATAGTGTGAATACCCGTGATGTTTTAAGATACATTTTAGGTGCTACCAATGGATAGGCCTACACATCTATAAGAAGTGAAAAGCCAATGTTAAAATTAAGATTACTTTTTTCTAATTTTGCTATCTTGGCGCGGCCGCCGACAGGTTGAGCTTGTTGCGCGGCTTCCTAGAGTGAGAAGGAAGATTGCAAATTTCCATGAGAATGAGAGAGAAAGCAAACCAGCGCTGCGTACCGGCAGCCGCGCTAAGCTCTTTTCGTCTGCTCAAGAAGTCTGATTATTTCCCTATCTCTTTTCGCTTCTTATAGACCTGTATTCATTGTTGTTGCTCAGTTTAAGCATGCAGGTCAGGTAACGTAAACACACTATATAATCTTAGCCAGTGATTGTCTAAGGTAATGTACTAACAGTTGTAAATATAGCAAATTGAAGCTCGTTTATAATCTAAAATAAATTTGTACACTTGCAGATGGTAATTTTGTTTGTAAGGTTATTAAATCACTCACAACCAAAATAATATCATATTAACACAGAGTTCATGAGAAACAAAAATGTTTTATAAGCTATACATTTTTATTTTTCAATTTGAGTTGTGTTAAATTTATATAAGAACTTTCTTCGTTTCCAGCATTCCAGACCCATGGTATCTGTTTTCTATGACGTTTCATTTCAATATTAAATGTGGAAAGAAACATAGGTTTTATATATACAGGTGTATGCTAGCAATTAATAATTATTAAAGAATAGAAAATATGGCTAACTTAGCTATCAGCTGTCCATGTCCTGGACTTCTCTGAGGTTGATCTTGTCTGAGGTCTACTCGTATTGCTTTTTCTAAAACTAGTTAAATTGGTGTAACCTTGCCTTTTCTTGTTTAGTGTAAAAGTTCCTATCTTACACCGTACGTACTTTTTAGATATGACGTAAGATTTTTCATTAAACTTAGCCGACATCAAAATCATGGAATACAATAAAAACCATTTTATAGCGGATTCCATTAATGGCTGACACTGCAACCAAAATTATTTAAACCCTTCCTGACAAAGTATTTAGTATTTTACTTAAATGAAACACCTCAGTTAAAACATTCTGGAATAAACTCACAAACTGTATTTTCCCCTTATAAATTGCTTTTAAATTTGTAATTGGTTAACTGATGTTTTTCAGCTACATCTTAAAAATAACTGTATCTTCAACAAAGTTTTCAAAATTAATAGTCATCTTTCCTACAATTTTGATTTCCTGACATTTTATTTTTCTTAAACCATTTTAACTCAAAACGGGATTACTTTTGAAAAGATTATATAAATATTTTGTTTCGTTAAGGCATTCCTAAAAGAATCTAAATCAGATCCTTTATTCATTGATATGCATATGCAGGTATTTAAATGAGTGAATATGCCATAAATTGACTCGAGGAATGTTAGCCCCGAGATGGAAGGTTGATGATGTAGACACGAGCGCTGCGAGTTTCGTGACTGTCGAGGTGAGCAACCATTGGTTCAGCGAGAGGCTTGTTGGCAGGATTGTCCCATTCGCTTTTTGGGAAATCTTCTTGGTGTAGTTTACTTTTATTTAGAGTAATAAGGGAGCTCTCAACGGTGCAGCCATCCTCAACGTTAGAAATCAATTTAGTTTTTTATGGTGTACCTTCAACCAGTGTGTCATGCTCTTGAATGCTTGTAAAATTCTGTGTTTCGACAATTTGTTTCGCTTCACGAAAAACGCCAACAACATGGGTTTCTATTTCAACGGATTGGTTAGTAACGATGATCGTATCTCAGCATTTGAAGTGTCATGTGAAGTGAAGAACTGTTATAGTGGAACATAAGTTAGTTTTGTAAAAAATTCATTAGTTTTCTAATTTTGTATAGTTACATATGAGGAAATTTGTTGACTATTTTATACTACTAAAATATAAATATCAACTTATGGTACTGAATAAAAGACTTTGTCAATTTGAACAACTATTTTCCAGCGATGTTTGAGGGAGTTTGAAATACTTGAAGATCCCAGTCTGACACTTTATTTTAGGTCCAAAAGTAGTATTGGACAGACATATAACGCATTTCAATCCACCCACCCATACACCTACAGTGGTATTGATCCACCTACCCGTTCACCCATATACCTACATTGGTACTGACCCACCCATCCACCCATACACCTACATTATAGTATTGACCTACCCACCTACACATACACCTACAGTGGTATTGACCCATACACCTACATTAGTATTGACTCACCCGCCCACCCATACATCGACAGTGTTATTGACCTATCCACCCACCCGTACAACTACGTTGGTATTGACTCACCCGCCCACCCATACACCTACAGTGGTATTGACCCACCCACCCATACACCTACATTGGTATTGACTCATCCACCCACCCATTCACCTACAGTGGTATTGACCTATCCACCCACCCATACACCTACAGTGGTATTGACCCAACCACCCGCCCACACATACACCTACAGTGTTCTTTCACCTTCTAGTGTTCAACTTCGGCAATAGTGCTTAGTTGAAAAAAAAACTCTACAACTCTACAAGTTTGTTTAATTTGCTATTTATTGTTTGCATTATTATTATTCATTGTGCTATTGACATTTTAATACTTAATAATGATTTAATTTAGTCAATCTAAGCTTGATGCGTTGGTATTAAACAAACAAACCAATGGCCAGTGCTACTAATGACGTATTGGGTGGGGCTTAGGTACTATTGCGCCACTAGCACGCAATAGTAAGCCCTACCTATCTTCTGTCGTCCTGATTGCCATGACATTAAATGGAATTATACCTACCTAGGGGGAAGAGTAATTCTCTATCTCAGTTCCACAATCCAGTGCATCTCACTCACACCAATGCTTTCAGTAGGTCGTTTTCTATATAGGTCTACTCTCACATTATTCCTGAACATTTCTATGTATAGAAGTTGAACTGGCATGGATTGTATCTAAGGAGATTATTACATGGCCATTGACTATCTACTAGCTCGATATTTTCAGTTTTACTTCAGTGACTGGAGGTTCGACGGGGAATACTGACACATCTTTGAACCACCACGCGTGCCCGGCAGTTTGTTCTAATTTGCCCCCCCCCCTCCTTCGCCTTATATTTATCGCCCCACCGCACAACCCCTCGCCCCGCACAACACGTCTCCGGCCAGAATAAGGGCGCAATTTATTGTCGCGAATGTAAGAAAAGGTTGATTTATCCACCGTTTGTGGCGTCCGCTTTATTTGTTTCGAATGCGAATGTGTTTCTGTTTCCACTTTGATCCCGTTGTGGAGGTTTTTGGATTGCTGGCGGCGTGTAATAAGGATTTATGTAGCCGGAGGCTGTGACGCGCCCTAGTGGAGTGAATGTAAAGTGTTTGTAACTATTCCTTCCTCGGGATTTATTTATTAAACTTTGTAGTGAATTATGAATATTTATTTATTTCTTAAATAATTTGGCAAAGTAAAATATTCAATTTTAATTACATGTCCATGTTCATTAATCGTTCAGAGGTTGTCCAATTTTTGTTTAGGAACTATATTGATTATTGCATTAAAAAATCTCATTTCCGACTCAAGTAACATTACGCAGCATTCTTGAAATACTCATGTCTGGAAACGGTCAAATATGTTTAATCCGTAAAGGATGTAATCTATAGACTCTTTACGCCTGCTGTAGAGTCTGCAGAGGCTATCGACCATGTTGGTTTTAATTCCATGAGAACAATATTATTTTCGAACCAGACACACAGACATACACACACACGTATCCAAATTAAACAGTTATTTTTAAACGGATTTTTCCCGAACAAATTGCATTTGTTCAAGAATTAAATTTCACTTTGGAATTTCTTTGCAAATTCCTAATTAGTTTTACAGAAAATTTATTTACTTTGAAGTTTTTATTTTCACCTATTTTTCAAAACTAGGCGTAGGCCTATGTATTGAAAATATCAAAAGCAAATCCAATGTGTAATATGATAACGTTTAAAATGACACCTCATAAACAACTTTTGGTCAATAAATAACGAAAAAAATATGGATTCACAAATAACATTGTTCTTATGGGATTAAAACCAACATGGCCGACAGCCTCTGCTGACTCGACACTGCTATACTGAAACGCGAGGCACAGTTGAACTGAAGAAGCTCGGTGAATAGGCTACATGTCGGTCTGTTAAAAAATGTTATTTTAAACATTTCACCAAAGTCGGCTCAGAAGGGCAAACCTCACTACAGGTCACGTGCTATGATTTAGTTAAGAAAGATTTTGAAAAATTCCTTGTAGTTCCGAATTTGCAGCCATTTTATTGCGGAAATTTTAAATGTCAAAAACAGTGTTTTCCAGATTTTACTATAGCGGCCAAACGATTGGTCACATTGCAAAATTAATATCATTTTAAGTAGCAGCTTTCAAATAACCTACAACTTTTTTTCCTTTTACTGTTTGTTCTGTCTTGCCTCCTTGTTCGGTAGAGATAGATTTTCAATTTGTGTGTCACTCAAAACGGCTATTTCGTGCCCTAGAAAAGTAGACGGTGATTTTTCTAGACTATAAAACTTTGTTATCTAGGAGAAAAAACTTATTTCTATTTGAAAATTTCAAAACTCGTTTGAATGCAATCATGTCCTGATCAATAGACAGGGCTGAACAAGGCGAGAATCCCAATATTTCACTTGCGCTACTTTGCGTCCTAGTGCTTAGAAAAATATGCTTTCAGATATTTTAGATTATAAAACTTTGCTTTCTAGGAGAACAAACTGATGTCAATCAGGACATATCAAAACTCATTTTAATACAGCTCATAGAACATGGTTAAACTTTTGTAAAAACCTGACAGTAAGATTTATAGAAAGGTTGCAGGCCGAGCTTTTATCTTCATGTGATAGGTTAGAGGGAACAACGAAGGGATGGATAAGCAAGCGTAGTACCACTCTGTAGCGAAGCATGGGCTATCGGCTAGTACACCCATATTAAATATTCAAAATTTATCTTATTAATTTTTTTTTAATGTGATTTTTCACGTTTTCTACTATACACCTCTATAATTAAATATTCATTTTGATATGTCATCTTCCATACAACTGTAGCCTATTTTAAATGAATCTACGTTTTGAGATATGTGTCTAAATGTTTACTATTAGGGCCTATACACTACTATTTCTTGTTTAATCTACTTTTTTGTGTTACTTTCCATTTTCCTGCTATATACTACCTTATATTATAATGAATCTACTTTTTGACATGTGACTTTTCTATTATAAACCTCTATAGTTGGATATTAATTTTTAAATGTGATTTACTGTGTTTTCTACTTTACACCTCTAGTTCTAATTGTATATAATTTTTGAAATGTGATTTTTCATGTTTCCTATTATAAAGCTCTATAGTTGAATGTTTTTTTTTATATGTGATATACTATGTTTTCTACTGTAGGCCTACACAAATGTTCTATAATTTCTAGTTCTAATTGTATTTCATTTTTTAGATGTGGGTTTTCCTTGTCTCTTAGTTTGCACCTCTAATTCTAATTAAACCTACTATTTGATAAGTGATTTTCCATCTTTGGCAGGAAAAAAAGTTATTTAGCCTACTCACAGAATTATTATAGAAAGTATAGACGTATCATTGTTGACTCTGCAGTTAAGTATAGCGCCTGGCCGTATTTGTAGTAAGTTATATACATCCTTCGACTGTGGTAGTTTCCCCGTGACCACGGTCTGTCAGGGGTGTGGGGTTGGAGCCCATCTGTGTCGGTGTCGACAGGTACCTGGTGGCAGCCGCGATCCCATCTGTTCCAATAACACCCATAAATCTCTTCTATATTGGTTTTTGATACTGGTCTACCATTTTGAGGGCTGTAATGAAGATATAACGCTGGCTCGCTCACAACCCCCTCCCCCCACTAGAACATCACACCAACCCCCTCCCTCCCCACCCTTATCAGATCATAGAAATTACTTCCTCTTTGTGGCTCGCCACCACAAAAATAACGTTTTCATTTTACGCCGTTTTATTGGCTCCCAATAATTACTTTTTGTACAGTCCCTTCTGCAGTACAGTCTGGTCGCGAATTAAATTAACTTTGCGCTTTTAGCGCGGGCTTACTTCGGTCGTCAAAGCACGCCCGGGTCCATGGGTCGTACATCCACGAATTGATTGAACTCAGTTATTTAAATTATTTTTTTATCGGAGAGGAATCGGAATTTTATTTGTTGGGTTTTCAATTAATTAACTTATTGAATTTTATTTAAGACAATTTTAACTCCAGGGGGTTTTAAGTTTGATGTTTGGTTAGTGGCAATAGTTGTATAATTTTGTGATTTTTCTTAAATAATCCACAGTCGTTTGAACCTTTCTACAATCGTAAACTAAAACTAATATGTTCAATAAAAGTCATAAACACACTAACAATATCCTTACTACATTTAAAATAGTTTATAATAGTTCGTTTAAATCATAGTGAGTTTAGTGTTGCCTGACGTTATTATAGTCCGAATAAAATAACCTTGGTACTGGCGGAACGGCCTCACGCCACTTGTCTGAAATGACAAAACTCTGAGCTTTAATTTGCTGTCAAACTTAAAATAAGTAAGCAATAATTTTCAAACTAAATGTATAGTGTACACCATTTTATATTCTTTAAGGAAAAATTATGCTGGAAATTTTTCTAGAGCTAATTTGCTTTTTAAAGTGATATTTGTATTTAAAAACACGTTTTTATGAGTGAAATTACGCGTGAGTCGTCTTTAACCTGTTACTGTTGCGAGAATAATAATAATGAAATAATGTATTGTGGATGGATGACAGTTTGATTCATTGTGATTAGTTTGATATAAGTCTCATTTAATAATTCAAACAGGTTAGTGAGAAATTAATTTTTTTGTAAACCTTTGTAAACTCGGTAATGACAAACGCTAGACAAAATCTGTTTAAACCTAAATTAATTGTGTTATTTAAGTGACACTAAAATCTTACTCTCGTATTAAATAGAATTTTCTTAAACTAAGAAGAAAGATTCAGGAGTTTTCAAACTAGATTGTCAACAAGGCGGCGGTGATACCACACGCACAATGTACAGTCACTGGCTCAGCTCTGGCCTCTTCCATTGCAAACAAATCTTGTCAATTACCAATAGAACATTACCTAAAATTTGAAAGAGCCTAAATATTAGAATTGCAATAAACACTGATAATTATATATACACTGAATCCTATAGCATTATTGTCACATCTAAATAAAAAAATTGTAATATCACTAAAACTAAATAACTGTAATCAAAGTAAACTAGTGATTAAACTATACTAAGCATGTCAAATCGATAAAGAAATGAACACGAACACACCTCAAAGTCAAAAGTCAACTAACTTACCTTATTTATTACTGGATAAACATTTCTTATCTGAAAATATCGTCGATCGGAATTCGTTTTACGCTTGGGCTGAATATTCAGTCTACACTTTCCCTTGAGCAGAGTATACCTTACGCGTCCGACACAGCCTTGATGTAAACGAACTATGAGTTTACTTCATCAACTCTTCATTATTTTTCCACATGTTTTATTAGTACCACAGTATTATTTTAGTAATACATAAATAACACAGTTAATGTTTGCTCAAAGAAATTTTGTCTAGCGTTTTTCGTTTCAGAGTTTGCAAGGGTTTACAAAAAATTAATTTCTCATTAACCTGTTAAAATTATTAAATGATACTTATACCAAACTAATCACAATAAATCAAACTGTCATCCATCCACAAGACATTATTTTATTATTATTATTCTCGCAACAGTGACAGGTTAAAGACGACTCACGCGCAATTTCACTCATAAAAAGTGTTTTTAAATACAAATATCACTTTAAAAAGCAAATTAGCTCTAGAAAAATCTCCAGCATAATTTTTCCTTAAAGAATATAAAATGGTGTACACTATACAATTAGTTTGAAAATTATTGCTTACTTATTTTACGTTTGACAGCAAGTTAAAGCTCAGAGTTTTGTCATTTCAGACCAGTGGCGTGAGGCCGTTCCGCCAGTACCAAAGTTATTTTATTCGAACTATAGGACGGAAAGTGGCAAGTTGGTGCTCCACATACCACTTACTACCAACTAAAGTGTGAACTGACAGTAAGGCAGGCCAACAAATGTTATGTTGAATTATTGCAATTAGTTGTAAAGAATAATTCGTTATAATGAATAATTAGTTATAAAGAAAAACCATATAGGCTACTGTAATAAAATATAATGAACAAACTACACAATTTCATTCAAAAGTAATTTGTTGTTCATTTATTTCCTGTTTATTAATTTTTACGTTAGCTGTGTGCTTGCTTGCCAATCTTGACCATCAGAGTTGGTTTTTATCCTGGATAATGTACTTGCTAGACAATCTCAACCATCATAATAGGTTTTTATCTTGGATTATGTACTTTCTGGACAATCTCGACCATCATATTTGGTTTTTATCTTGGATTATATAATTGCTAGACAATCTCGACCATCATAATTGGTTTTTATCTTGGATTATGTACTTGCTGGACAATCTCGACCATCATAATTGGTTTTTACCTTGGCTAATGTACTTGCTAGACAATCTCGACCATCATAATAGGTTTTCATCTTGGATTATGTACTTTCTGGACAATCTTGACCATCATAATTGGTTTTTATCTTGGATTATGTACTTTCTGGACAATCTTGACCATCATAATTGGTTTTTATCTTGGATTATGTACTTGCTGGACAATCTTGACCATCATAATTGGTTTTTATCTTGGATTATGTACTTTCTGGACAATCTCGACCATCATATTTGGTTTTTATCTTGGATTATATAATTGCTTTCCAGTCTTGACCGTCACAGTTGGTTTTTACCTTGTCTGCTAATGTCGACCGTCAATGTTGGTTATTTATTTTTGTTATATTGCCTTTGTCGTTTAGATGTAACGGTGTTTTTTTTATTTACAAGTTAAATCCCTTAATTTTTATCTCCATATAATAATTTTGAGATCCAAGATGGAGACATATTTCGGATGAAAAACACGACTTGGAGGGGCCGGGATATTTTGTACAAAGGGGGCTTCGGACAGATCTGACGACATGTGGACAAACAACATAAATACACCACAATAAAACATAGAGAATGAGAAGAGGGATCAGCTGGAAGTTTATTTTATTATTGTTATTGGGGTTGGCGTGAGTCAAGATGTGGGGCCACTGTGGCCGGCCACCTTTGTTTGATTTGGTCCTCTCCCCTGGGACCGCAATGACACTTCGATCTCCAACCTCTGATTGCCTCAGGCCGAATAAGCTACGTGATGGTAAAATAAATCTGATAGAAATTGAGTTTTTTAGGGGGTGAAGACAGGGAATTATCATTTTTGATTCGTTATTTTAGTAGGAGTACTCGGATGAAAAAGTATTATGTTACAATAATTGACTGTTTATATTTAATAAAGATGTGTTTAATGTCGATTACTCAATGCAACGCTAAACTGCTGCATATTGGAGTAACTGATTACTCAGTGATTTATTTAAAAATTGAAATATAAAGAGAAATAAATATTTGAACCTCCAGTATTTGATGATAAATGCACAATTAATTTTCGTAAGTTGAATCTTCAACTGGAGTATATGCAATGGGAACGATTCCGAGCTAAAATTCAGTATCTGATGCATTTTAAATATTTATAAATATCTTAAAAGACTATAATAATAAGTGTAAAGTGTAACATTAAAGAAAAAAAGCCACCAATTTGTCAAACTAACAACATATTGGATTACTGACTATTTATGAAGAGGTGTCAGTAGAAGGAAAAACTACGAATTAATGTTAGCTAGACCTCATGATGGTAGATTAAAGGATTACTATACTGTATTTTTTAAGGAATAAATTAAAACATAATATTAAAAAAGAAAAAGGAAAATTATTACATAGGAAACTTTGAGGATTGTGCTGGGAACCCAAACAAACAATGGAGAATTGTAAATGATTTAATTGGAGCAGGAATAAATAAAAAAAAAGAAGAAACTGCACAACTTTTATTATAAATGTACCCAAAATAATAAAGAATAACATTTGCACGTGTAATATTCAGAACCTAGAAAGGTACAGTGAACTCTTCACAAATAAACTGGTACAAAACTCTTTATGTTTTACGCCTACTAACGAGAATGAAATAATACAAATAATTAGCAGCTTAAAAAATAATAAATCCTTAGGAAATGACAATATAAATAGTCAAATTTTAAAGAGAATTTCCATTTACATTGTTAATATTTTATATGAACTATTTTATCGCAGTATGTTGGAAGGTGAATTTCCTCCTGCTTGAAAGTAGCAACAGTGATTCCACTTTTCAAACAAGGAAGTAGAGAAAAAAACTAACTGCTATAGACCGATCAGTGTTCGCTAAAGTATTTGAGAAAATAATTAAAAAAAGACATATGGATTTTTTTTATGTAGGTCAAGCCACCTCAGTAAGAATCAATAACTTATGGATTCCGAGACAGTTAAGTACAAAAGATGCACTTGTCACTTTTTTAAAGTGTTTTTTAAATGTTTAAAATGGAATAAATTATGGTAAACCATTTGCAGAGTTATATATTGATTTTACAAACGCCTTTGATACAGTGTATCATAAAATACTATTACAAAATTTGTGGACAGCAGAGCTGCAAGGATTGCCACACAAATGGTATGATAGTTATTTAAAACAGTATTTGAAAACAGTGTGTAATCCTATAGTTGATTCAGACTATAGTTATTTTGAAGTTATTGAACATGGTGTACCCCAAGAGTCTGTATTGGGTCCTATTTTGTTTCTTGAGTATATGAATTATGTATGCAATGGGAATTTAAATGGTAAGTTGACGGCTTTTGCGGACGACACTGCTTTAAGTTATATTGACGCCAGTCTAGAAGTGGTACATAGAAGAATGAGCGATGACTTGCAAGTACTAAATGTTTATTCAATAAAATACAATGGTTCTGAGTGAAAACCCCAAATATAGGATATTTAACTTGAGAAGTAAAACTGGCTTTGAAAGAGACATAATATATTATCACAATATAAATTGTTCTGATAGAGTAAATTGTAAATATATTGATTAAGTGCAGACAATAAAATACCTTGGCTTGATGATTAATTCAAATCTTTCCTGGAAAAGTCATACAACTAAGCTAAAAACTGAGCTATGCAGAGGTCTGAGAAGTTTTTATTTGCTGCGTGATTTATGTCTCTACGTTATACCCTATCATCATTTTCCAAAGGTCCTTCCTTCAAACCATAACCAAATCCATCAAAAGTGATCACTTATGGCCATTATTTCTAGATCTCAAAATTCTGCTGGTAAGAAACTTACATATATACAAAGTTTTAAAATTATTTTATATAAGAAGCTCAACTCTTGCACTTAGTCGCAATATTACATAGCCTATATATATTTTTTAATTTGCTTGTTTTAGATCCAAAACCAAATTTAACTATTTTTAAGCATGCTTATCCGTTTAACGCCCCTAGATTATTTAACTTAATTTCTTCAAAAATTGTCAATCTGTAATCATTGTCTATATTTCTAAAACCATTTAAGTCCTTTTTATTTACAGGAAACGACTGTGAAGTTTTCTTAAAAATTGTTGTGTAAAAAATGTAGGTATTTTATATCTCTTAGGGCAGTTCTATGGTGTAATATGTTCAAACATTTACTATGAATTTAATTATTATTCTTATCATATTGAAGCTACGATTAATTTCTTTCTATAGCAAAGTACTATTTATATTTTTTTACTATCCGTATCTTTGATTTATATAGTTCTTATATAGAAAATTGTATAGTATTTATTTTATGAAAGCGGTTTTATACTCTTAGAGTGCCTTTAATATTTATTTATTTATTTTTTTATGAAGTGCATCCAACACGGGTTGAATCCTACTGGATTTTTATTTTTATTTCACATTGATCAGACTATTTATTGATTTTTACAATTAATTATCATGAAATTTACTTTAATTATATAATAGTATGTTTTTAGTCTGAACATTTAAATTTTTGTTTGTGTCTTAAAATTATTGTTTTGTGTATGTGTGAATTAAAATCTGTTTGAATTGAATTGATTAAAATTATTTACTCTGACCATACAAATAACGATTCTTAATTATCTTTACGACAATTTTTACTTGCAAAGGTCGTTCGTTAGTTGCAGCCTGGATTTTAGTCAATACTTTTTTTGTCTTTAAAGGACAACGACATAACATCGTGTACAATTCCTTCCCGAATGATGATTCCAACAGGTGATTTTACCATATTATGGTTACAGCAAAACAAGACTGTCGGTAACTCCAGAAACGTTTTAGTTAGTCTGGCAGTGTTCTCAGTTTAATGGATGTTTAGTATATAAGCTAGAGCCGATCATGAAACCTAGTAGTATTAATTCTCCAGAACTTCTCCAACACATACCCTTTTCAGTTCCTGGAAGAACTAGATCTACAAATATATTTACGATCGGCCGCCACTCAAACACGTACTCTGGTACTGACCCACCCGCCCACCCATACACGTACTCTGGTACTGAACCAACTGTCCACCCATACACGTACTCTGGTACTGACCCAACCGCCCACCCATACAAGTACTGTGGTACTGACCCACCCGCCCCCCATACACGTACTCTGGTACTGACTCACCCGCCCACCCATACACGTAGGCCTACTCTGGTACTGACTGACCCACCCGCCCACCCATACACGTACTCTGGTATTGAAACCTTAAGGGAAGAGAAGACAGATAGTACAGTAGATAAGAACGGATAAATGTAAACAGGATATCAAATCGAATTATTCTAATCTACAGACTTCTGAACTTCACCTCACCGAATTGCAGACTTTAAAACCAATCGTGATTTAATTTATAGTATCGAATAGTTACAATGATAGAATATACTTATCGTTTATCTTATGTTTTTTTTTTTTTTTTTTTTTTTTTTTTTTTTTTTTTTTTTTTTTTTTTTTTTTTTTGAGATACTATCCCCCAGGAAAATGCAACAATGTTGAATCTATGTTTATATGACTGGTTACTGGACAATGAGGTCCAGTATGGTAAGTTTATGCTAGCCTACTTATTATGGCCTTATTGTTAGAAGTGGGTTTATTATTTCTGCTATAAAATTGGCACTGATGTTGCATAAGTAGAGTTTAAACAATTTCATGTGCCTTCCAGGGTGGCAATATCCTAATAATCCCTTATTTTTTAAAATACCGATGATTAGTTAATACATAAGAACCCGTTATTGAAGGGTGCACATGTAGTCGTAAGGTCGGCTATAACAATGAGGATATATCAACAGGTCTACTAGCCATTTTGTAAAAAGAAAATCACCATCTCCTAAAAAATGTAAAATAACACGAATATATATTCAAATAAAATCACCTGTCAAATACCGCAACCAACCCACCATAAGGAAAAATACCCGCATCAATCAAAATTGAAGTGGTCCGGCAAAATCAACAATGGGAGTTGGAACAGCGGAACGGGGAACATTCCGTCAAACCGTTGCTTCACACGAGAGAATTCAGCGGGCTCCGATTGGCTAATTGACAGGAAGTAAATCAGGCCGTAACAATCGAACCAATCACCGATTGGGACACGCGTGACGTCATAACGGTCTGCATTTGTTTCGCGGTCTGTGAAAGTCTGGGTGCTGCTGAGGACTGGTGGCGCCAAAGACGAATAAAGTAATTTTTGCCGCTCCAGCCACCCCATTCTCTCAGTCATTTGCATCACAGCTTTCGAAATTCGCTTTCTACGGACTTCATCAGGCGAGAACAATCGTCCACAAATTGACACATTCACTGCGTGCTGCGGCGCGATATTGTCTGATATCAGAAAGGAGCCAAATTACTTACTCTGGTTATGGCGAGGCAAAAGGGTTTTGTGCACTCTTTGCAATAGATTTTCTGTAATGAATTCTTTGTTTTGTGCCTTTGAAAAGTTTTAAATGTATTGGTAGAATTTAAACAAGAAAACAAGTATGTAATCTATGTTTTTATCAGTTTCTTTAACTAATTTGACAAATAATTTCTTCTTATAATTAATTTAATTTAACTTATTTACGTGACCCATTTCCCCAAAATATATATATATTTTTAAATTACTAAAAAAATAATTATGTGCCTGCTGAATAGATGAAAAAGCCAAATTTGACTTAAAGGAATAAAGCCTAAACTTAAAGGTAACGTAGTCTGACTTAAAGGAAACGAACAATTAATTAACCTACCAAAGGGAGGCTATTCTAAAGATATTTCCTTTCTTTTTATTTAATATTATTATTTGAGATAATAAATCCTAATTGTTTTGTTTGACGTAATTTCATAAAATGGATTGCAGAAATTATAATAATTATAATTTCTCTAGTCTGTGTGCGTGTATGTGCACTAAGCTGGAAACCAAACGGATGGATCGATTTTTATGAAATGTTGTAAGGTGTATTTAGCCAATATCCCCTAACCGGTTTTCCGCTTTTTTTATTTTAGGTTTTTTTTTATTTTTAGGGGCAAACAGATTTAAAAATGGAATTTTCTCAAAAACGGCCCTAACTATTTTGATTAAAATTTCAGGAAAGATGTAAATTAATTACTATTTTAAATATTTGAGTAAAAACTGCATGTCCAGAACTTTAATAGTTTTTTTACATATGACACTATTTTACGCGCAAAAACATTAAAAAAATGCAATTCATTCAAACTTTATTTTAACAATTTTGATTAAATTTTCAGTAAAGATGCAAATTACAATTAAAAATATTTTAGTTACCACCACACTAAGTTGGGGCTGGAGACAGAATGATGGAAGCCACAACTCAATTTGTTGAAGGTTGTTTACATAAAATCAGCCTATGCATTAAATTAACAGCTGTTTTGAAGATTATTTTTCCCCATACTTTTATTTAAATTTAATAAGTGTTTCGTCCTCTGATATAACAAAGGGAAAGGAAAAACGTTTGTGCCGATTACCTGGTACCAATTATTAAATTTAAAAACTTGTAAAATAGCATAATTTGTTCTATAAAGTAGGGGTATTCTACGGCCTTTATCCGAAATGTAGTTCTGCGCACTAACTCCATAATGTAGGGAAGTTCTGCCCCTATCTCCAAAATACAGGGGAGTTCTGCACACTAACTCCATAATGTAGGGAAGTTCTGCACACTAACTCCATGATGTATGGAAGTTCTCCATCCTATCTCCGTAATATGGGGGTGTTCTACACTTTATCTCCATAATGTGGGGATTTCTGCGCAATATCTCCGTAATGTAGAAGTTCTGTACACTAACTCCATAATGAAGGGAAGTTCTGCACCCTGTCTCCGTAATATAGGGGAGTTCTGCGCACTAACTCCATAATGAAGGGAAGTTCTGCACCCTGTCTCCGTAATATAGGGGAGTTCTGCGCACTAACTCCATAATGTAGGGAAGTTCTGCACCCTATCTCCGTAATATAGGGGAGTTCTACACTTTATCTCCGTAATGTAGGGGGATTTCTGCGCAATATCTCCGTAATGTAGGAGTTCTGCACATTAACTCAATAATGTAGGGAGGTTCTGCACCCTATCTCCGTAATATAGGGGAGTTCTACACTTTATCTCCGTAATGTAGGGGATTTCTGCGCAATATCTCCGTAATGTAGGAGAGTTCTGCACCCTATATCCGTATTGTATTGGAGTTTTGCACCCTCTATCCGTAATGTAGGGGAGTTCTGCACTTAATCTCCGTATTGTAAGGGAGTTGTACACCTTATCTCCGTATTGTACTTGAATTCTGCGCCCTATTTCCGTATTTCTGATGTTTTCACTTTTTCTCAAATCAATAAGAATAGCTCATTCAGTTTTTTTCTTTTACCGAAAGTACAATTAATGACTTTTTATAAATTGTGAAACCTAAATGCCCTATAATTACGCGTATTTTTTAAAATTATTGACCTATTTCATTTTTACAGAATACAACAAATAATTCCTTTTTTGCTTAATTCATTTTACTGCATGTTTTTTTGTGTGTTTTTTTTCATAGTAACTCTAATTAAAATATATTCAACATTTTCTTTTTTTAAATATTGTCTACAATTTTATAATATTTATTTAATTTTATTTCATTTCTATAATTCATGTAATTGTGTATTTTTTAGTTTACATTTTTTATTTAATCCTGACTAAGGGTAGTCCATTAGTTTTAGTATTAATTGTTCATTGTGCTGTTTAAGATTGAGCTTTTTATCTTTTTTATTTTTGGAATTTAAGAACTCCCTTCCACGCACAGGCCTTGGACTTATGTGGAAGGCACTCACATATATAACAGTAACTATGTTATTTATTTACCTTTTGTCTAACCCTATATATGAATTGATATATCAATGTATTTATTTCTTTCGTCTAACTATATAATTTATGTAACCTTATGCTTCGTGTATTTTAGTGAGTAAATAAAGATTTTGATTTGATTTGCATTTTCTCCATTCTTCAAAGTTTTTGTATTGTATCGTAACTAATAGTTTTTGTCAGTTCAAAATTTATACATAGAACTCCTTGTTTAAATAGTTTGTAGTGTATATCTGTAATAGGTCCTGAGAAAAAGGAACATGTGTCATATAACATTTATTTTGAAAAATCCACAGAAACTCAATAAAAAGCATAAAATATAAGGTAATCCGTACCTTTGATATCGTTCTACGACATATTATAGGTATTAACACTTCAACAGCTTAAGATAAGTTAATAATTATTATTCTATTAACATAAGGATAGTAAAATATTAACATCCTTAACTATAGCCTCAGTCAATCTTGTTTCTGTAGTAAATGCTTTAACAGTTTTAATTTTTTCATTATTTTCAACTGATATTAATTACAGATTGCAATAGATTTTGCAAAATCAAAACAACATAATTTCTGTTTGTCGGTTAGTTATTTTTTCGAATCTGTCTTTTATTCCCAATTTTATGAAATCCTGCACTCTTCTCTAAACATAGGCCTATATTGTATAGCTTACAATGGCAGCAGCTACCACAATAAAGGCAGGAGGATAACAATTTAAAATTAAATTGATTATTTAAAATAAACAAATCAAATAAAATACTACGTACAAAGTAATTATTTACGTCTCAATGTTTAAAAATATTGATGTTCCGTCATTGAATTTACGCAATCATTCAGCACCTGTTTCTCCCATCAAATATGAAGACCAGCCAAAACCCCCTGATAAAAACGCAATGGGCAATGTATCAAACTTTTTGATACATAGTCTGAATTTAGGACATTTTACATTAATTCAATTTTTACTTTTTTCCGTTACTTCACTACCACTGCTTTTACTATCGCAATTACGGTTAGATTAGGCTAGGTGGATACTAAAGTTGATCACAAACTGGTAAATCCAATGATTGACTTACCGGCGAATGCGCTATCCGTGTGTAAGTTCTTGGAAAGCGATAAGATAAGGCCAGCGATATCGGATTCCTGGTGGATAAGGAATACCGCAATGGACGAAAAAATGATTGGGGAACAATTTTTAGAGCAACAGAGTATTTATCAAGCGGTAGTGAATTAACGGTAAAAAAAATGTATTGGTTGTGAATTTCCACAATTAATGCCTGATAATTTGCCATTCCTCGCCAGTATCTCCAGTAGATCCATGTACCCACATCCATGCTAAAGCGATTCAACATGATCCATTCCTTACGAAGAAGATTCATCCACCGATGACGGTCATAGGGTCTGATACCAGATTGTACTTGTTTTTCGGCCGTGAAATAAATCCCTAGTTAGGTTTTGGAGAAAATTTGTTTGACATTAATTAAGAAGGTAGTCAAAGAGGTAGTTTAATATATTTAAGTTGCCTAGCTCATTGTGAGATTTCTTGAGGAGATTCGGAGAAGACGAGATCTTTTGAACATTATGAGAATTTCCTCCTTATCCGGAGGAGCTATGTTGCGCAGCATTAGAAGGCATGGTAGAGGAGTTGCAAAAGTTACCTCCGTTGAGCGGCTAGTTAGTTGAGCGGCCAGTTGGTTGAGTGGCTAATTCGTCGAGCGGCCAAATTCTCATTAACAAGGGTCAGGGGGTTAACAGATATGAGCTGAGATCGTTGAGCAGCAAGGTTTTCTAGTTTGTGGCTATACGCATAATATAAGTTGATTACACTAATACTTGTATCAATAGTAATATAACTAGTTGAAGATTATGACTATATTGTTAACGAAATAATATTTGGTAAAATCTGGAGGAATTTATATGTACTAACATAAGTGTTGTGTTAGTACAGCAAGGTTTTCTATTTTTAATTGTTTTGATCCTTACCAACGTGCTGAGGCTTAAAAACTTCACGGGCCAAAAAAAATGAAAGCACAATAAAAATACTCTATTTTTTATGTGGTTATAAGTATGGTTTTTATTACGTTGTAGTTAAAGATGTCATTTCCGTATAAGAAACCAATCGCCTGTTACACTAAAAAAAATCTCCCCTTACAAATCATAATATCAATCGACACCATTGTCTGATCTTTACAACTAACGTGTCGAGTCCAGTTGGAGTTTTATTCTAATGTGGTTAACTACTAAATTGATTTAAAAATTGCAGGGGTGTCCCCTATTTTATCTAGTAGTTGGTTCTACTAGATAACACGAGGAGAACCTATTAGGGCGATCCGGTGGCCGAGCAGGATAAGGCGTCAAGACTTTGGGCTTGGGTTAGAGATAGCGCTGGTTCGAAACCGGGCCTAGACTGGTAGATTTATCTGTAATATTTACCTTCTACTGTACTGGTTTGCCCCTTTACTCTGTCTAAATAAGTTCCTCGCACAGACTATATAGTACTCTATGACGAATGGGCAGAGTAAGGGTAAAAAGGAGATCGGCCTCTCCTTTTTTAATAATACAGTAATAATAAAAAAAAAACACTCACAAAAAAGAACAAAGTTTTATTATATATAAAACCCTCTAAGAATACTTTAGGAAGGTACAAGTAGGACAACGTTAAAGGTAGTGGAAACCTAAAAAACGTCATTGTTAAAACCTCTTAATGGCTTCCTTTTATAACCACGGCCTTATTGCTGATCTAAACCAGTGGTACTGACTCACTCACCTACACATACAAGTACAGTCATACTGAGACAACCACCCACACTACTCGTCTTGTATCCCTCTCGCACACCCATACACGTAAAGTGGTACTGACTCACTCACCTACACATACAAGTACAGTCATACTGAGACAACCACCCACACTACTCGTCTTGTATCCCTCTCGCACACCCATACACGTAAAGTGGTACTGACCCACCCACCCTCCTACCCATACACATACAGGGGTTTTGACTACGTCATCCTCCCAGACACGTACAGTGGTGTTTACCCACTAACCCACTCATACCAGTACAGTGATACTGACTCACGCACTCACCCACACACCCTAATACAGTGTTACTACAGACCTACCCAAGTTCAGTGTGACTGACCCACCCACCCATTCATGTGCAGTGAGGGTAACCCTCGTGTTATCTAACATTATTAAAGCATTATTTTAAAAAGTTTTTAATAATCTTAGTATGATCTAATCGTACAATAGCATTTAGATATTCATTGCTTTGCATAATTGTGATGACAGCTCTGCAATAGACTTGAATATAAAAATAGGTTTCTATTGTTTTTGTGTTTTTACAACGTCATTTATAATATGTTATGTATTTGAATTGGGCGGTGAATTATCAGTTCTTTGGTAATATTACAAAAGCTTTGTTATTTAAATATTGTTAACAAGATAAACATTTCTTTTTTCCCAACGGTTTAGAGTAATTAACAATTTAACTACAATGACTACAAACATACAACATACATTTTTCAGTATGCCCACATCCTTTACTTTTATATTTCCACCATCCTAAACATACATCTTGGTGTTTTGTATTGTCTTATCTAGATTGACTCCGCACTTTAGTAAGGATTAAAATAATTAAAATTAGACTAACAGTTATGAATAAAACCTTTTTCAGTGCAAATAGATTTTTCCAAACTTTACCAAAAACTTTCGTTAAGAATACAGTCAGTACTCTTAAGCTATGCATATCACTATTAATACAAGTATGAGTATAAACACAAACTAGAAAACCTTGCCGCTCAACGAACTCGGCTCATACTTGGCATCCATCCTGACCCAAGTTAATGAGAATGTGGCCTCTCAACGAACTCGGCTCATATCTGTCAGCCCACTGACCTTTGTTAATGAGAATGTGGGCGCTCAACGAACTCGGCTCACAGTTGTCAACACCCCCCCCCCCCCCCAACTGACCCTTGTTAATGAGATTTTGGCCACTCAACGAACTCGGCTCACACCTGTCAACCCCCCTCCCCCACTGACCCTAGTTAATGAGAATGTGGCGCACAACGAACTCGGCTCACACCTGTCAACTCCCCCCCCCCCCACCACCACCACTGACCCTTGATAATGAGAATGTGGCCGCTCGACGAACTAGCCGTTCAACGAACTCGGCTCACACCTGTCAACCCCCCCCCCCACACCACTGACCCTTGATAATGAGAATGTGGCGGCTCGACGTACTAGCCGCTCAACGAACTCGGCTCACACCTGTCACACCCCCCCGCACTGACCATTGATAATGAGAATGTGGCCGCTCGACGAACTAGCCGCTCAACGAACTCGGATCACACCTATCACCCCCCACCCCCCACTGGCCCTTGTCAATGAGAATATGGCCGCTCAACGGAAGACGCCGTTGCAATGAGGGAGCCGCTGATAGCCCTCATCGGCCTAATTAGGTAAACACCAACTTCTCGTACTTGTTGAGCCACACGGTGCGTAATGTTCAGCCTTAAAGTAAACCAGGGGCAACGCCGGACTTGTGTGTTGGCTCCCCACGACGATCCAGCAAGTTGTCGCGCAATGTTAGATCTGGTTCTCAATGTTCGCGGCTGTTTTCTGTAGTTGACTTTTAACAGACAGATCGAACTAAACTCACTCCCAAGTACTGTGGATGCTCATTATGTTTCAGCCTGACACCATCGAAATAACGTTCAATATTTTATTAACAAGTCTATTACTCAGTTGAAAGAATGTTACTTCTATCTTAGCTGGATTGTACTTTAGCTTTCAAACTCTAAAATAAATATTGAATTATACTAAAGCAATTAAGTTATATCATAAACAAATGTTAAATAATAAAAGAGTATTTGTTAAATTCACAATAATCTGCTCTAGAGAGTAAAAGATGGTACGCTTTTCAGAAATGCCCAATAGCAATAAGTGGTTTTTGCTATAAAAAGAAAAAAGGTTACACTTTTCTAAAAGCGGAATGTTGCAAACTTAACAAATACTTTTCATATTCGACATTATGTCTATGATTTATTTGTGACTTGTTAAACTCATTTTTTATTCAAGGGAAATACATGTATAAACCATTTTACAATTACAGTAATAGTATATGAAATTATAATTTTTAAGGTAGCAAAAATCTTGCGTTCATTAGTCCGCTGTATTTTCCAATATTTTTTTATTTTCAATTATTGCTTTAGTAGTAAAGAATACTTATTCCACGAGTGTAGTGTAGGCCTAAAGCGAATAAGTTTGCAAGGGGTAGTGAACCATAACGAAAAAACTTTTAGTACATATACAATATTCTATTTATTCTATTTAACATATACAATATACAATAATATTCTATTTAACGTACAATATATATATATATATATATATATATATATATATATATATATATATATATATATATATATATATATATATATTAAAATTAGAAAGAGGAGACAACTTTTTCTCACATAAATCATTGTTTAGTGGATGTGCGAAGTTTCGTAGGAATGCTAGCCAAGAAAAAGGAGAGAGCTGCACTGCAGTGATTGTGGAAATCATGGCGACAGGAGAGGTGTCGGGAAGAAAAGTAGAGTCGAATGTCCAGCGACAACCGCTTGCTCATCTTTTTGTGCTGTCAATAAAGGATATTGTGTTGTGAAACGGGCTCCTCAGGGCGTCGTATTGGGACCGCTCCTTTTCGTCCCGGTCAACCGTTACATTTCCATGGAAATCACAGCCAATCACTGACGTTTTTACGTGTCCTGCCACGGCCATTTGTGCCAAACACCCTTCTTGACAGGATCTCTGGATTGCATTGCATCTTTCCTATTCCTACGGTCCCCTGCAACCGTAACAGAACAGAAGGAATGGTGGTTAGCAAAACTGGAAATTGTTTCACGATTTAAAAATTTTGTTTAGTACATACTGTTAAAAGTTGAATAGCAAAGTAAAAAATTGATTTTATTTTATACAAAAAACAAGATGTAAACTAAAAAACGAACATTTGCTAAACACAAACTAAGTAAGCATAGTATAGACTAAGATTTAAGTTTCGAGCTTTGCGTGCTAAACAGTGTTTTGTCATAGAGTGGATTACATTCCGGCATCCGTTATTACTTATCTAGTAGTAATAAGCCAGACTGCTATAATTATCTTTTCTGATAGGTATACGCTCTTGTTAATCAGTAATCTTTATCAGTAATTTCTTTAAATATGAGTTTTACTATACACGTTCACACTCACCCTGTTACTTTCCTAATACATCAACTCATCAGATCGTTCCTGGACCAAAGTTGGGTCCATTCCTTCTTAAGTGTTTTCATATTATGTAACACATACTTTAAAACTTATTTTATACTCTATTCCACAACATGAACGACAGATTTCTATACATGTAGAACTAAATTTACTTAAATTAATTTGGGAGGTAATTTTGGCTGAATTCTAAAATAATAAACAAAAATCGTAAAATCAACCCTACAAACAAGGAAACAAAATCTTTAATAATCTCAGATACTATTCTGCATGATCTTTTTTGGACTGTTCGTTTATGATATTGTCAGAGAAAATATTTTCCTTGATTAAGAATACGTCAAACACATATAGACCCACATCTTGAAGCTTGTTAAAACGTGTTTTTAAAAATAAATAGGGAGGGTAAAAAAAGGTATGGAGAGAGAATAAAAAGCCAGACAAAAATTAGAGCCCCATCATATTTTTTTATATAAATGACCTCCCCAGTTTGTGTATTTAGATTGTTTGAAGAAATACTTCATCAAATTGAAAATATTTGATTATTTACTCCCAGTAACTTCAATAGTTCTAATACTGTAAAATTGAAAATGTACTTGGGAGACAAAAAGGTTTAAAAAGATATAAAAATATCAAGGTCAAAAACAGGAAGTAACTTGAAATACCCGGCCTTCTGACACAAGCCAAACGTAAACGTCCACGGGTCACTCGCTGCGTTATCAACCAAAATGCCCATTATTCTTCGAATAAACAATCAGACTAATTGGTTTTAATTGTTTGCTCACTATCTGGTCCCGGATCAACGAAAACCGGAGATAGTTTCAGTCTAGTAAATACACTTGACCGAGCGGCAAAACCCACTTGGAATTACAGTGACGTAGTTGTCATGTACTCACTGATCATAGACAAGTGTTGGCTGTTGTCATGAACAACATTGCATTGAATACAATAAAGTCTTGTTTCCGAGGTCAGCTCAGATGACCCTCGGGGGAAGGCACGCTCTATACTCTATTTCATATTGAGAATGCAGTACGGTAAGCCCATAAGCAATGCTAATCAAATGGAGTTTTTGAGGTACAGCACTGTATAAAAACGTTGGCTCACTGATATAAAGTAATCATAAAATTAAATTTTCGCATGGAAATGGTTGGGAAAATATTTATTGCCTGTTATTAAAGGTGTGAAATTAAAAAAAAAGTTAATAATTTAAAAAAATTACCATGTACTTTAAAAACGTATAGCCCTTGGAGATTCAGTTTTTAGAGGCCACAATACAATTACACTGCATTTTAAGTGAATAAATATTGATTGAACATTTTGAAATGTTGTGTAAACTTTATACAGAAGTAGTGGAAATGTGACCTCCTTTTAACTTACCTAAAAAATATTGACAGCCTTTCTTCAATACTAATTAATTGCCGATAGTTATTATTCCCGATGTTACACTTATCTTTTAACAGACCGCACAGTTTTGTATAAGTTTCAGGTTTCATTCTATACAAATTTTGAAACTTTTCAGGGTGTTGGAATAACTGTCTTGTAGAAGTGAATTGACTGAATAACAAATGATCTTTCCAATATGGATGGGTCCAGAATTCTCTTGCAATTATTCTTCGCCTTCGTCTTCTTCTTAACACCAACAGCAACAACACAACATCCTCCTCAGACGACGACATTTTCTCAATTGACGCTTCCTTGTCACTAGCACGTGCTTCTTCCATTCGGTGTGTAACCGCATGTCACTGGCATCATGCTAGTGACATCTGAAATGTCTGCGACATCGTGTCAGTGATTCCGGTGTGAAACCCGCCTTACTATGTTAGTATGAACTGATTATAGGGGCAGCTGGCTTTGTCACTATGGACGCCGTATGCAAGGTGATGACACGCAGCATGGTTCATAGGGTTCTTCAGAGAACTGAACCCCATTATCACTATGACAAACCACCTATCGGGCAGAGGTTTCTCAACGGGTCACACGCCAAAGCCATAAGCTCAATTTCCCCAAAGTAAGGCTTGAATGTGGAAGGAAAAGTTGTTCCTATGTTGGGCTAAAATTATTTAATGACCTTCCCGACCCAATCTAATAGTTAGCACCGTCAACTTTTAAAACTTAAGTAGAGTATTTGTACCTTTGTTTAAATAACTAGAGTTGGTATCTTTAGGTAAATTAGTCTAAGTTTAGGTTTAGAGGTTTTATTTTGTATTGACTCTAGCTGTTCTGTAAACCAGTTTAAAAATTGTGAAAAGCTCATAAATAAAGGCATTTTATTGTTATTACTATACAAACAATATTATTTATAGACATAATATATAACTTAAAATTAGTAAAAAACACAGATTATCCTCTGTAAAAAAAACCCCCCTAAGCAAGGCACAATTTAGATTTCCCTAGGTTTATACCTTGATTCCGTAGTGAACACCCCTACCGGGGGGGGGGGGGAGGTTGTTTCGTCCCCTGTGTGTAGTTTCTTGATTTGTTCTTTAGTAAAATTATTAAATGTTTCATTTAAACCCTGTGTGTAGGAATCCTTAAAAATCAGCTTTTATTGTAAACATGTTGGCCAGTAAATTTTTTGCTATATTTGTCAACTGTTAAGAAGATAAGGGGGAGGATTTGCCTCTAAATATTTGATCGAAGTTTTGTCACTCATCAGGCAATATACACTGCCTTGTACTTCTCAAGCACTGCCAAAACTGGTCATGGTACAACCGAGAGTTCAACATTATTGATCAACCTTATCAAATATAAGTACCATCCCAAAAAGCACGTTATATAATGTCAGTAACTTGAGCCATTAGGTGAACAAACAATTAACTAGTGAAGTTGAGCGAAGCGATCGAAATGCAAATTAGGACCGACACGGAATTGCTAATTGTGTGACGGCATTAAATTACCCACACTGTAAGCCCTCGGTAATGAAAACGGCGGGACGTAAGACGCTTGTTAGCATATTGTTGGAGGCGAATCTCGACCTTCTTGCATTCTAATTATACTTAGACCTACACTCTGCGCCGCATGTCGCTTCTTATACGGATTTGTTTGTCTAAGACCTTATTTACATTTTTGGCAAGATAACATCGATTTCTTGATTCCAGAGTTTATAACGTAGACCACAGAGAAGAAATAAACAGTGTTCGTATCTAATAGTGCGCTGAATGTGTGTCGAGTTGTTATTTCTCCATGCAATGGCAGAGTCAGCACCTTGTCAGTCCCTTCCTTATCCCTCCCCCCAATCCTCAAGGATAAACCTAGCAATTATTACTACATTTGTAATGATGTACATTAGCTGAAATATCTACGTAAAGGCCACTGAGGCGATCACTACGGCCATGAAAAAGCGACCTCTGTTCCATTTTTATCTTTGCGAAAACTTTTATGATTAAAATATAATTTTGTTGATTATTAAAAGTTACTTCTCAAGGTCTATGGGAGCTTTTCGCTCAAGACTCCTGATTGTCACACTGGTGGTGGAATCAGACACATTACATAACAGAATGTTACATAAAAACAATACAAGAGTGGTAGGTTTTTCGGACCAGGTTTGCACATGACCAGTGAAATTTTCATAAGTTACCTAGAAACTGTGGTGATCTCAGTTTATTACATTTGCCTATATGTTGCTCCGTGGAAAAACCTTCCGTCGGCTGAGTCTATAGCTAATGAGGAGTATCGGATTGGGAGAAGGGTACATGACAGAAAATCCAATGAATACACATTTATAAGAAGGAAAAGAGATAGGGAAATAGTCAAACTTCCATGCTCGTATTGACAGCCGCGCTAAGCTCGTATTGACAGCCGCGCTAGAGCTCGTATTGACAGCCGCGCTAAGCTCGTATTGACAGCCGCGCTAAGCTCGTATTGACAGCCGCGCTAAGCTCGTATCGGCAGCCGCGCTAAGCTCGTATTGACAGCCGCGCTAAGCTCGTATTGACAGCCGCGCTAAGCTCGTATCGGCAGCCGCGCTAAGCTCGTATCGGCAGCCGCGCTAAGCTCGTATTGACAGCCGCGCTAAGCTCGTATTGACAGCCGCCCTAAGCTCGTATTGACAGCCGCCCTAAGCTCGTATCGGCAGCCGCGCTAAGCTCGTATTGACAGCCGCGCTAAGCTCGTATCGGCAGCCGCGCTAAGCTCGTATCGGCAGCCGCGCTAAGCTCGTATCGACAGCCGCGCTAAGCTCGTATTGACAGCCGCGCTAAGCTCGTATTGACAGCCGCGCTAAGCTCGTATTGACAGCCGCGCTAAGCTCGTATTGACAGCCGCGCTAAGCTCGTATTGACAGCCGCGCTAAGCTCGTATTGACAGCCGCGCTAAGCTCGTATTGACAGCCGCGCTAAGCTCGTATCGGCAGCCGCGCTAAGCTCGTATTGACAGCCGCGCTAAGCTCGTATCGACAGCCGCGCTAAGCTCGTATCGACAGCCGCGCTAAGCTCGTATTGACAGCCGCGCTAAGCTCGTATTGACAGCCGCGCTAAGCTCGTATCGGCAGCCGCGCTAAGCTCGTATCGGCAGCCGCGCTAAGCTCGTATTGACAGCCGCGCTAAGCTCGTATTGACAGCCGCCCTAAGCTCGTATTGACAGCCGCCCTAAGCTCGTATCGGCAGCCGCGCTAAGCTCGTATTGACAGCCGCGCTAAGCTCGTATCGGCAGCCGCGCTAAGCTCGTATCGGCAGCCGCGCTAAGCTCGTATCGACAGCCGCGCTAAGCTCGTATTGACAGCCGCGCTAAGCTCGTATTGACAGCCGCGCTAAGCTCGTATTGACAGCCGCGCTAAGCTCGTATTGACAGCCGCGCTAAGCTCGTATTGACAGCCGCGCTAAGCTCGTATTGACAGCCGCGCTAAGCTCGTATTGACAGCCGCGCTAAGCTCGTATCGGCAGCCGCGCTAAGCTCGTATTGACAGCCGCGCTAAGCTCGTATCGACAGCCGCGCTAAGCTCGTATCGACAGCCGCGCTAAGCTCGTATTGACAGCCGCGCTAAGCTCGTATTGACAGCCGCGCTAAGCTCGTATTGACAGCCGCGCTAAGCTCGTATTAACAGCCGCGCTAAGCTCGTTTTGACAGCCGCGCTAAGCTCGCATTGACAGCCGCGCTAAGCTCGTATTGACAGCCGCGCTAAGCTCGTATTGACAGCCGCGCTAAGCTCGTTTCGTCTGCTACAGGAAGTATGATTATTTCCCTATCTCTTTTCGCTTCTTATATATGTGGATTCATTGGATTTTCCGTCATATTCCCCTCTCCCAACCCAATACCCCTGACTACGATTTTCTTTCTCTCTCATTCTCATGATAATTTGTAACATTCCCTCCCTCTCCAGGTGGCCACACTGCCCTCTCTGTCATTCCCTCCCTCTCCAGGTGGCCACACTGCCCTCTCTGTCATTCCCTCCCTCTCCAGGTGGCCACACTGCCCTCTCTGTCATTCCCTCCCTCTCCAGGTGGCCACACTGCCCTCTCTGTCATTCCCTCCCTCTCCAGGTGGCCACACTGCCCTCTCTGTCATTCCCTCCCTCTCCAGGTGGCCACACTGCCCTCTCTGTCATTCCCTCCCTCTCCAGGTGGCCACATTGCCCTCTCTGTCATTCTCTGTTTTACTCTAAGCTGCCGCGCTACAAACTCAACCTGGCGGTGGACACGAAAAATTGAAAAATTTAAATACAATTGTATGACTTTTTAACATTGGCTTTTCGCTTCGAAAATAGACGTGTATTCATTAGTTATGCGCATGGCGTGTGGTCAAGACTGACAGGACACAAAGGTTTCTTGTCTAGGTAGTCATAGATTACAGTTTACCACGGAAAGTACTATATTTTCATGTACTTTACTTGAGGGGTATAAATTATATAACCAGGATTGTAGGCATCCATTCTAATTTTATTAGTTTTTAAACAGTTTTAGTTTTTCATAAAATTAGTCTTGTCATATCATTATGTTCACTATCTTATGTATAATTCATAATATAGCATTAGAATTTTCTATAATTTGATCATTCTGTCTATAAATTATATCAGCATAAATAATAAATAACAATGCTTGAAATTGTCCTAAAATATTAAGTTGTAATATTGAATTGGTATATGCCTATAATTTAATGTGTAAATTACATTAAATTAAAAAAATGTAAAACAAAATAAGAATAGATATATCTTTTTAACGAATATTTTCATCACTGTCAACATGTTATATAGTTTATATTTTGGCCAAAAGGATAAAATTATCTACAAAATTGTGTTTATATTGTAGCCACATTCCTCTGTTATTGTATTCATATTTTCTATTGTAATTCATAGTTAAGTAAAATAATACGCTGAAATTTTTATTTTTTAAATAGGTACTTAACCTAAACCACCCAATAATTCCTGAACATTCATGTTAAATGTATATATACATTTATAAGAAACTGCGTTTTTTTCTTTCTTGTTTACTATAGAACCTCACCTGACAAGTTTTGAATAACTTGGTGAGGCCTAAATTTATTGTATGTAGTACACATATAAATAATAATAAATAAAAGAATAAAATATAATATAATGTTATTTTAAACATAATTTCTATATTTATTATATATAAACTATTACATAATTTATAACACATTAATAATAGTCATTGGTTATAACACATTATGTAATTTTATTTAACGTAAAAAATATTAAATATTTGACGATAATTTTTAATTTTCTTACTTATTAATAAATATTAATTTCATCAAATGAATGTTGTTACACAATTAAAAACAAGCTATTGTGTTTACTAGTGATTTGCTATAAAAATGTCAGTAAATTGATAGGAACATTTAATAATAAATGCCTAAACATTAGCAATAATCGATGAGGTAAATAACCGTGCTATAAAAGTAATGTGCCACGACTGTTTCTGTATATAAACATGACAATAAAAATTAAAATAAATAATACAAAATATAAAAGTGCACGTCGTAAATAAAAATCAACAATCATTATAAAAAGTTGAAAGGAGGCATAAAGAGTCTAATGGTTTATTTGTACTTTTTAAGATCTAAATATTTACTCCCAGTGTAAGAAACAAGAACTTCCCCCATCCACCCACCCTACACACATTGTAGAGTAGTTGGCTCATCCAAGCCTTTAATCCACATTAATCGTAATAATTTATAATTTTAACCACAACTGAGACTCATCTACTTCAATGTTTTTATTAGTTCAGTACATTTTTATATTAGAGTCAAAATATTGTTAGAATGAACGTAAGATATGTATTTCAAACATACAAATGTATTTATTAAAACATGTAATTTATGACTATAGTTTTTGTTCACATTTTATTTTTAGAATATAATTGTTGTAACTGTAACAACAGTGAAATAAAGAATGTTTTTGATTTGATTTGACTACATTTACAAAATTTCGATGAAACATATGATTTACGAATACCTTTACAAGATTCAAATACATAGGTTATATTTTACTGGCTAAAACGTATAATTTACAAATACTTTTAAAAGAAAAAAAAACCTTTTATTAAATAAAAACATACAATTTACGGCTACCTTTCGTTTTTTACAGATCAATTTTCTTAGGAAAAATGTATTCCATTTGTTCTCAAAAAATAAAAGATTGAGCTATGTAAATAGCGACCGGCGAAATCACAAAATTCTCTTGCCGTTCAGGTCGCTAAATATTCATAAAGACCAGATTAGAAAATTACCATGCATATTCGGTCTGGGACGGTTTAGAAGCACATTCATTCAGACGCTGATTTGAAAGTGAAATAATTCTTTCCGTCTGGGGAAATGTGTGGAGAAATTGGAGGGTGCTAAGTTAAATAAACATGTAAAAACGCCCGGTAACTTAGAGAATGGGGAGGGAAATTTTTGGAACGGGAAGAGTAAAAAGTGGCAAGAGGGGAAGAGAATGCTTTCTTAATCGTTGTGAACGATCATGAAATTCATCTAAGTTGTAAAAACAACGCCGATTGGCTACGATTCCCATGTAAATGGAACGGTTGTCAGAAAATAACAATGGTCCTAAAAGCGAACCCTGAGGTAGTTCGTTTATAGCAACAATTTCCCTCCATTTTCTTTATTGACAATTCAAATACGAGAGTGAAAGGTGCTTTGGTTGTATAATAACAGGTGTGGTAACACTGCATGGTGTGTTATACAGCAGTGCCAATCACATCTCGAAATTTGACTGGTTTCGCCTTCTCTTTGCCATAAAACATACGACAACGCTAATATTTTTGAAAAACCTATGGCAATGTTACATCGGGAAAATAAATATTTTGCGATTTAGAAAAACATAATTGAAAGAGTTTTTGTTTAAACTTTAAAATTTGTTAAAATAAACATGA
>JAQJVL010000057.1:2187837-2416763 GCA_035578905.1 Stictocephala bisonia | reverse complement strand
TTCGTTCCCACTTCCCTAAGTATAAGCTATAAAATCTTTCTAATATGAATTAAAATTAAGTATTTTATCATTTTAATTCATACTAGAAAGATTTTATAGTTGAACTAAGGACATTCAATTTGAACGTTGATCGTCTTTACGAGAATTTTAAAACGACTTACAAGCTGACGTATATTTAAACATTTTTACTTATAGGAATTTTTAGTTTAAAAAATGCATAAATGTGTCATGGGGCATATATAAAGTGAAGCTGTTAAAAAAAATCTTTTTTAAGAAATTGATATTGGGATAAACATAACTGAAAGGGGTAAGGAAATATTAGGGTATTCCATAAATGTTAATATTTTCTACAAAAACGGCCGCCATTTCGAAACGCATTAATATAAGTAAATTTTGTTTATGCAAATGAGTGTCTGTCAACAAGACATTTAAAATTATGTAGGCCATACTACTTGTCCTATGTTAAAATTAAAAAATTACCAGATTCGAAAACACGACACGTAGTTTTGGAGGACAATGTGCATAGATTTTTATGAACAACTTTCAATGGACTCACCAAAAGTGCTGTTTAGGGAAAGCATTTCGTTTTACGACATTAGACCAAACCGTTGGCCTACTGCACGGGTGGTCTGCCTCACCCTGTATATTGCAATTTTACTGATTATGATACTGATAATAATATATTGTCATTTAATACAGTGAAATGTTTTTGTATAAGTGAAATCTTTATGGTTTACTTAATGGTAATTCGTAGATGATTGACAATATATCTGACAGAGAGGAAGCAAAAGTACAGCTGAACAAAGAGCGTTTCTTTGGATTGAGGACAGCCATTATGGTGGTTCCACAAGGATCGATTATTGGACCCTTTATGTGTCTAAGTTAAGAGAGCTTATTTATCAAAGACATCCATTTTAAAATATAGCCCACTCTGATGTCGACAATGTTAATTGAAATATACGTGTAGCATGTATTAATTTTTTTTTCTGTCTCTAACCCATTAAATCCCAATTAAAGTAAATTTACTCCTCATACTTTTACAGGATGAACCCATTTCATGTCTTTTGTATAAATTGCAGCCCTATTTTCCATGTTTTTATATATTTGAGGCCCTTATAATTTTCAAGCAAAACTTTTCGGAAATTTTCTGCAATAGCTTTCTTTCTGCATACTCACTCCGACTACCACTGACATTTCCTGTTCCAAAAAACATCACTACTTTTTCCAGCTTAGCATTTCTTATAACGTCATCAAGCTTTTCAATGCCTTGCATTCTGGCATAAAAATAGAAAAGGCGCTAAAAATATTAGAAAAAAGCCTAATTCCTTGCTAACAAGGCTTTTTTCAGTGTTCATTCTTTTATCCTTAACCAGTAAATGAGAGTCCTTAACACACATATGACTCATATAACTCTACAGGTCATTCCATGTTTTATTTATTCTATAAATTTAAAGTTAGGAAAGAATTTCAACTATAGCTAATGTAACATAATTAAGATATGAATTTCTTCTTTCTTATTACTTGTCCCAGTATGTTTTGTTTTACAATTTTTTTTCTAAAACCTCTGCCTAAAATAAATGTTATAAAATCATTGCTTTTTTGTTGCTCTGATTTGTTTTATTTGCAGACCGTAAATGTAGATTCTAAACTACCCCTGACATTCAAAAAGACAATATTTTTTGTGTAAATTTTTTAAAGTAAATTTAATTGTCATGCAGTTATAATCAAATAAGAAAGTTATATAAGGTCGAATGAAGGCAGACTGAAGAAAACAAACTCACGTGCAGAGAAATTGGATAAAAATATGTCTGCAATAAATCATGGACAACAACACAATCTGCAAACAACAGCCAAGGCGGTACCATGCATCACGACAAATTAAATAAATCACGTATAAAACTTCCTTCCAAACTTTCCGAATATTCTTTCCAGCAATAAAAGGAAATAACGGCGCTCGGCTGGAAAAAGCAATTTAGTTTCAGAGGGATTCCGGAAGAGCGCTTTTTGCAAGTTTGATAAATGCCCGCTGGAGGCGTGGCGGTGTTCCATCCATCTTGATCACGTCGGCCGCGTTGCCTGTCGCTCTGGATTGAAAACACATTGAATTGCCAACCGGAAATTAAAGGAAGCGGACGGACGGACGCCGCCATCTTGTAGGAGGTGTTGGACGCTACCCTTACGTGTGGCACACTTTCTTGGCGTCATCTACTGCAGTACACTAAATATAGAAAATTTAAAAAATTTAATTTATAATTTTATGGAGCTATTTTCCTTTACATATTTAAATGCAATAAGTAGTAATAGTAAAAATAATAATAATAATAAACATTTTTTTAAATTATTTTAGCCTATTCCCAGTAAATATACTAGTCTGCCCTTAATTTTCCTGCCCCTTTTCTGTGATAAATGTTAAGATGGCTGTCTCCTAAACTGCCAATTCGACAGCCATATTTTACCACTAATTTTCCCATCAGCAGGTCAAAACGTGCTTTTACATGTCAACTGTACTTTGCGTGTTTATTATTATGAGTTATAGTGAACGCTGTGTGATCAATAAAGTCCATTCTAGTGGACTATAAATTGATATTATGAGTTGTTCAATGTAAAACCACCAAGAAAGACATTTAAAGTTAAACATATTCAACGGTTAAAAATATAAAAATACTCGTTTTTGAAAAAAAAAATATAAATATATATATATGGACCACTAGAACGGGTATTCAAATGTCACCTATCAAATGTCACTCAAGTGTTACTATATGATTAATATTACAGACCGAATCATTGAAAGAAACTCATCTTTTAAGCGTTTTTCGCGGAGGGAATTTAAATTAATCATGTTATCGTAGGCATATACTTAAATTTGTCGATTAATCAACTATTACGTCTCTTGATCATACTTCCATTAATAGAGGACAACTTATAACATTCATGGCAATACAACAAGGGAATATGCACGTCGTCCAGCAGTGCTGAACCCAGCAGCATGGATGATGTCTCAAGAATGTGTCCATCTGAAACCACGTATAAAATGTACGTGTACCAATGTATAAAAAATACCGTAATATCTAATTCATAAGGACTGCACATAATTCATCTAAAGTCAGACTATAAAAGAAGTCTATGTGTAATTCAAGAAAGAAATATTCTTTCCAACGTTATTTGATTATGTTGTATTTCACCAGTGTACACCACACGAAAATAGTACGACGACATTTGATGCAGTGTTGCCGAATCGCTGCTGATCACCACCTATTTCACTATGACCTGGTTAACCATACTTATTGACTGGTGTTCGTTTGTCAGCTTCCTGTTGGTCTATTACTAATCGTTATAAATAAATCAACTAATTCAAACAATAACGGAACCACTAATAGAGTAAATAAAAGGTACATAGTAAGGAGATTGACACAGTGTTAACAAATTTTGTTTTCACTAAATTTACGAATTTACTGCTAGTGAAATATACGTAAATTTGTTTACAATAATAAGTGATCATATTTACTGCAAGAGATGTTGAGGCAAATCGGTAATTATCTAAGAACTTTCATTTGGCAACAATGATGGATGAGGGGTGAGGAGGGGGGATTCAAATATATCCACAATCGGAATATTTTCGTGCCATCGAAATAAACAGAAACCCCTTTTTTAATCTTAAATTACGATGTACGTAGGGTGTACCATTTAGAAATGACCATTACATAGGATTTATTTTTGGTACAACCAAAGCAATACAGGTTTGTACCAATGCAGGTTCTAGGAAATTGGCAAATCGTTGATATGGTAAATAATATAGATAGCATGTGCTATATTAATTAGGAATTTTGCTAAGTTTGGAATAAAGGCATGGACCCAATAAGACGAAAGTTGTAATATTGACAACATAAATCAAGCACAATTCATTTAGTTTTTCAGTCACCTTGGATAAACAACAATTACTGTTGTTCCTAGAATGCAAAAATCAGTTTTCATATTTGGCATTATTGTGAATTCTGACGTAATTATAAATGATAAAGAATTTTGTGGCCAACCTAAATGACCCGTGAGTTCAAAACTAATCCGGCGGACGGTATTTGTGGGAGTTACAAGTTACTTCTGAGAATGACATTGATTCTGCAATTCATTTTGTTACTTGAAAATGATAACAATTATGGTCGGGATTAAAAGATTTTCCTTTGATGTTAATGCTAGATGACACTATCCCTTTTTGTTTTCTCCCTACTTATCATAACTATAATCCGAATAAAATAACTTTGGTACTGGCGGAACGGCCTCACGCCACTTGTCTGAAATGACATAACTCTGAGCTTTAATTTGCTGTCAAACTTAAAATAAGTAAGCAATAATTTTCAAACTAATTGTATAGTGTACACCATTTTATATTCTTTAAGGAAAAATTATGCTGGAAATTTTTCTAGAGCTAATTTGCTTTTTAAAGTGATATTTGTATTTAAAAACACGTTTTTATGAGTGAAATTACGCGTGAGTCGTCTTTAACCTGTTACTGTTGCGAGAATAATAATAATGAAATAATTTATTGTGGATGGATGACAGTTTGATTCATTGTGATTAGTTTGGTATAAGTCTCATTTAATAATTCAAACAGGTTAGTGAGAAATTAATTTTTTTGTAAGCCTTTGCAAACTCGGTAATGACAAACGCTAGACAAAATCTGTTTAAACCTAAATTAATTGTGTTATTTAAGTGACACTAAAATCTTACTCTCGTATTAAATAGAATTTTCTTGAACTAGGAAGAAAGATTCAGGAGTTTTCAAAACTAGATTGTCAACAAGGCGGCGGTGATACCACACGGACAATGTACAGTCACTGGCTCAGCTCTGGCCTCTTCCATTGCAAACAAATCTTGTCAATTATCAATAGAACATTACCTAAAATTTGAAAGAGCCTAAATATTAGAATTGCAATAAACACTGATAATTATATATACACTGAATCCTATAGCATTATTGTCACATCTAAATAACAAAATTGTAATATCACTAAAACTAAATAACTGTAATCAAAATAAACTAGTGATTAAACTATACTAAGCACTGTCAAATCGATAAAGAAATGAACACGAACACACCTCAAAGTCAAAAGTCAACTAACTTACCTTATTTATTACTGGAGAAACATTTCTTATCTGAAAATATCGTCGATCGGAATTCGTTTTACGCTTGGGCTGAATATTCAGTCTACACTTTCCCTTGAGCAGAGTATACCTTACGCGTCCGACACAGCCTCGATGTAAACGAACTATGAGTTTACTTCATCAACTCTTCATTATTTTTCCACATGTTTTATTAGTACCACAGTATTATTTTAGTAATACATAAATAACACAGTTAATGTTTGCTCAAAGAAATGTTGTCTAGCGTTTTTCGTTTCAGAGTTTGCAAGGGTTTACAAAAAAATTAATTTCTCATTAACCTGTTAAAATTATTAAATGAGACTTATACCAAACTAATCACAATAAATCAAACTGTCATCCATCCACAAGACATTATTTTATTATTATTATTCTCGTAACAGTGACAGGTTAAAGACGACTCACGCGCAATTTCACTCATAAAAACGTGTTTTTAAATACAAATATCACTTTAAAAAGCAAATTAGCTCTAGAAAAATCTCCAGCATAATTTTTCCTTAAAGAATATAAAATGGTGTACACTATACAATTAGTTTGAAAATTATTGCTTACTTATTTTACGTTTGACAGCAAGTTAAAGCTCAGAGTTTTGTCATTTCAGACCAGTGGCGTGAGGCCGTTCCGCCAGTACCAAAGTTATTTTATTCGAACTATAAGTTATTTTATAAAATGAATTTTTGTGGTGTGAATTGTATTAAGTAATGTAAATGAGACAGAAAAAACGTTTCTGGAACATTTTGTTTGTTCATAAAGAAGACGACAAATTGTTTTCTTCGTTGAAGACAACGAAAGGAGACACAGAAACGAGTTCCTAGAATACGTAGTTTATGTATGAAAATGAGACGGAAAAAACATTCCTGGATAACGTCGTTTGTTCATGAAGAAGACGGCGGATTGTGTTGTTTGTCGAAGAAAATGAAAGAGACCTGTTGGGAAAGGTGTTGTACCTTGGTTCATTTCTTAATTTTTAATTAAATAATATTTAATCATTATTTATTTTGATCAACACAATCGAATCTGCGCAGTTCAATATATGAATATAATTTTTGTTCTTTATGTAGTTACAATTCTGATACCTTTAATTTTTGTTTTTAATGTAGTCTGCAAGGTGAACCAAGGTATAACTATATGATGTACCTTGGTTCACCCCATGTTGTACCTTGGTTTATGTCCAGTACCATGGGTTGTTTCAAAGTACATTTATTTTTGGTTAAAAAATAACACACATATTTATTTCTAATATCACACAGGCTAATTTATTCGTTAATGGGTTGGCTTATACATAGCTACAGACAGCATTTAAAAATAATGAACAAAATTGTTTGATACTTAAACAAGTAGGCCTACCTTGAATCGACGCAAGGTACAACAACGACGTGTGGACCAATGTACAACATAACGCCATTATTATTAAATATCCTTATGGATTGTTTAAAGGTTACACTAACAAGAAAGGTTAAATACAGTAATGTACAATATAAAATGAACTATTTTTCTGTATAAGTTATTCCACAGTTTGAACTAAGCTATCAACACTAAAAATCTATAAAATCACATTAAAATATTTACTTTTTACACCTTAAAACATAAAATATTAATTTTCTTCAAAACCACTTGTCACAGCAACTTGATTCCACAGTCAATAATATCCCTAATTGCCAACCACTAAACCACGACCACCCTTGCTCCTATACGCCGCTAGGTAGCATCACAGTGTTGACTGAACCAAGGTACAACACTTTCCCCTAAACAAGTTCTTAGAATATGTAGTTTGTTTAAAAAGAAGACAACCAGATACACAGCTAGAACACGTAGTTCGTTCTTAAAGAACACAATGGAATGTATTGTTTGTTTAGTACAACAGAGGCACAGATAAAATCCTAGAATACGTAGTTTGCTTTTAACGTCGACGACGGAAAACGTCACCGGAAGACGTTGTTTGCTTTTGAAGAAACACAGAAACAAGTTCCTCAAAGACAATTTGTTAAAATTATAATACCTGAAACGCTAGATGTTTCGCCATTTTAGAACATTTTTCTAAAACATTGTTGTCAGTAATTGCTTTCGTAACTATCGGAGTAAAGAAATAGTTTACATTTGCTTATCTTGTACAGTTTATAAAGAAAAAAATCATTTTACATGCATGCCATTTCATATTTTAAAAGAACTCTTAAATACTTGTAGACTTAGACACAGTAACTAAAATAACAACTTTATTATAGGTCTATTAGTGTGGACAATAGATCTGTACAATTTGGATTTAAAACGTTTTATTGATTGACCTCAAAAAATCCGGAACAGCATAAAACATGATTAAAAGACAATTCGTCCCACGGACATTCCGTGGACAATTTCGTCCCCAAAGAAAAATGCGGACATTCCGTCCCACTCTGTGGAGTGTCTACCTGGGTCGGGTTTGATAATTAGTCTCCAAATATTTCTAAACGGACACTTCGTCCCACCCTGAGAGAACCTAACCTAACCTAACCTAACCTAACCTTTTTACAACCCTTCTCTCAGGTGGGACGAAGTGTCCGTTTAGAAATATTTGGAGACTATTTATCAAACCCTACCCAGGTAGCCGTTCCACAAAGTGGGACGAAATGTCCGCATTTTTCTTAGGGGACGAAATGTCCGTGGGACGAATTATCCGGACACCATAAAACATGCCAAGAAATTTCAATGATATTCTAGTCGTCTTGGGGTGGTGGCTGGGGTGTCCCCACCCACGCAGGATCTGACCCTCCCACTGATAACGGACTTATCAGTGCGAGCTGTTCATTATAATTAGTGATTGATGACGGCTTTGAGTGACTTAATGTAGATTTGTGCGCTTGTTAACCCAACACCATGTCAGAACAGAATTACACGTCACAGGGGTTCATAAATCTGGACTGACCTCGGTGTCGGGTTGGAATCATTTATACAGAGATAATGACCCCGTATTAATACTCTGGGAAGATAGTTCTTAGATTAGACGCGTTTTATAAACATAAATTATAGTAAAGGAAATCACATTACAGAATCACGACCTTCATCAATGAAACTAAAAAAAATATATTTTTATGAGCCTCGTAAAACGGTCTTTGTGAAGGATTTTTCAAATAAAGTTAAAACTATATAGAAGTCAGTTTTGTTAAATCCACTTTATGAAATGTCTTTTCCTGTATTTAAAATATTAGACAATCCTTTTTCTAAAACACAACTGTTTGTTAGAAAAATGAAACAAATTTCAGACTAACAAAAACGCTAAAGTTTGTCATAAAAATTATAGGCCGGGACTATAAATTTTGCTTCATCACTAATGATATCCAGTTCGATTCTAGACTATATTCTATTTCAATGACATAATGTTTCAATTAGTAATATTTTCAGTGTGTAAACATGTGATAAGATAGGCCACTTAGAAAGTGACCTGTGCGAGAGAGATGGATTGAGTGGTGGAAGTGAGAACGAGAATTACTCTTCTTCTATTGTGTTATTCTTTTTAATGTTGTCATGGCAACTAGGCCGTAGGCAGGCAGCGCAGTATCAAGAATCCCGACCCACTACGTCATTAGGAACAGTGGCCATTGGTTGGGTTGATTAAAACTAACGAATCAAGCTTAGAACAATATTAATTTAAATCATTACATACTATTCAAATAACAATTAATAATAACATGATCACAATTAATTATAATGTAAACAATAATAGCAATTTGACAAACTTGTACGGTTCATTGCAGTTATTTTTTCAACTAAACACCTTTGCGAAAGTTGGACACTTAAAGGTGTACTTTACGGGAGTTAGTCAAGCCCGTGAAGTAGGGCAGCTCAGCGGTGGAACGATTCCCTTCCCTGCTAAAACTCCTACATGACACGCAGGTCTCTTACTTTCCGGCCGAATTAATAATAAATTTGTGATTTGTACTCTAGTAATAGTTGTTCAAAGCCTTAATTATCATATACAAGGTCATCATATTATAACCTTTTTACCTTACTACAATTTAATCAACTATTCAAAAGATAAAAAGTCTGAAAAGGGGAAACTATTCCAACCAGAAAACTTAGGTGTCGATCAAAACTTTAATGTGACAAATCAAAGATATTGAACACAGGTATAAGAATTTTAAGATTATTTTTGCATACTGTTAATGTTAAACTAAAATTACTACTGAATTAATTAGCATAAAATATTTATGAATAAATAGAGGAAAGTGAGGAGTATACAATTTTACATTAAACCAAAATATAAGTTTATGCCAGACATCATTTATACTCGTAAACAAAATAATGGTAAAACAATGATCAAGTATTTAAGAAATTAAGCCCAGACAGTAACTTCCACACTGTCTTTGCTAATAAAAACCGAAATGGTTTTGTAGTATATACGCTTATTAATGGTATTCAATGAGTGCTTTTTAGGAGTTTGCTTTTTAAACTAAAAGAACAGTTTTCATTTGCGTGGTGAAGTTAAGACTATTCAGTGTTCTGTTCCACTTATAAACAACTTTTTGTACTATGGTTATTGTTTGTCCTCGGATGGCACCTCAGCAGTTCCTGATCACTATACCTAAACACGTGATTTGTTAAGGTAATTAAAGTATATCTAAGCTGTAGGCAACACAAACCTCAACCTTGACTCAACGCAATGTCAGCCAAGACCATTCGTCTTGTCTCTGATAGCTGGTGACGGCTGGAAATGACAACCCCGTGCTACCAGGAAATGATAGTATTCCGGGAGATTAAAATTCTGGACTGACGTTTTTAGTCGGAGGTTATAGTATTAATCCTATAATATCCGCCAAATTCGTTTTTACTGTGAAAATCATACGCATGCCATAATGGGCATTTGTCGTATGAGTAGATTAATTAAATTAGAATTATAAAAAATCCTTCCAGTAATATAGTCATAAGCCTAAGTAAGTAAAATGTTTTCAAAAAGTATTACCTAATTGTGCATGGTTTTATGAGTTTCCGAACTGTTAATAGAATTTTTCATCTTCATTTTATTTTTTGTAAACTACAACCATAAGACAAGATTCCGACTACATCTATTGAATTCGATTACCCAATCACATTCATTGAACACGATTACCCGTAGACTATAGATCTATTGAACACGATTGCCCGTAAACTATAGATCTATTGAACACGATTGCCCGACAACATCTATTGAATACGATTACCCGAATAACCTCAATACCTCTGTATGGGTGGGCGGGTGGGTCAATACCTCTGTACGTCTATGGGTGGGCGGGTGGGTCAATACCACTGTACGTGTATGGGTGGGCGGGTGGGTCAATACCACTGTACGTGTATGGGTGGGCGGGTGGGTCAATACCTCTGTACGTGTATGGGTGGGCGGGTGGGTCAATACCTCTGTACGTCTATGGGTGGGCGAGTGGGTCAATACCACTGTACGTGTATGGGTGGGCGGATGGGTCAATACCACTGTACGTGTATGGGTGGGCGGGTATGTCAATACCACTGTGATGATATCAGTTTAAATAAATGAAATGATCTAAAACTATTATATGTAATAAAAGGTTAATTGCTTTCTATTTTTGAAGACCAAGAAACTTTGTTATCTACGAGAACAAACTGTTTTCAATCGGAAAATTAACAATTTAGTTTTAAATCATGCATAGTCAGATCATAGGACATGGCTAGAACTGGCGAGAAACACAATATTTTATTGATTCAGAGTCAATACTTTGTGCCAGAGAGACACACCAGTATATTCAATACCACTGTATGTGTATGGGTGGGCGGGTGGGTCAATACCATATTTGGGAAAGTTAATGATTTTTTTAAACTGAATAAAGTTAAAGTTAATACTCTAAAAAAGTAACTAATTGAAGTTAAAAGTTAGAATAAATTGAAACTAACTAACTAAATATATATATATATATATATATATACTGAACTCGATTACCCAACTACATCTATTGAACACGATTGCCCGACTACATCTATTGAACACTATTGCCCAACTACATCTATTGAACACGATTGCCCGACTACATCTATTGAACACGATTGCCCGACTACATCTATTGAACACGATTGCCCAACTACATCTATTGAACACGATTGCCCGACTACATCCGTTGAACACGATTACCGGACTACATGATACCGAACACGATTACTCGACAAAATCCACCGACAACAATTGACTTATCAGTTGAGAAATGTCCTCCATAGATACTGACTGATGAGGGTCTAATATGGTTTTGTGATAGTTAGCCTTTGCCTCCACAACAGTGAAGTTAATATGATTACCCCAATACATCCATTGACAACATATTTGACTTATCAGTTGAGAGATGTCCTCCATAGATACTGACTGATGAGGGTCTAATATGATTTTGTGATAGTTAGCCTTTGCCTCCACAACAGTGAAGTTAATATGATTACCCCAATACATCCATTGACAACATATTTGACTTATCAGTTGAGAGATGTCCTCCATAGATACTGACCGATGAGGGTCTAATATGATTTTGTGATAGCCTTTGCCTCCAACGGCATATTTTACTGTGAAATCATTCGTTTTGGGGAGTGATATTCTCGTGACACTGGAAGCTATTAGTTTGTTGTTAAACTAGCCAGCTACAAACATTCAAAGATTTACATCACCACCATATATTAATTTTCGGGGGACATTAATGTACAAATGTTTTTTATATCGAGCACCTTTTTTCAGTTGTTTTACTGTAACGAAAAATGATGCGAACATATTTGCTCATATTCATTAAGAAAAATCTTTAATTAGAATTGAACACTTTTCTAATTCCTTTTACAATTTACAAGCTATTTTTATTTGGATGCAAGTTCATCCAAATTTTAAAAGAACCTGTGGTATAACTGAAGAATTGTTTAGAACATCCTATTGGGCATTGACATTTAAACGTAAATCAAATTACATAAATTAACCTGTAAGCAAATTTGTTTTTCTTGTTTGTAATTTTGACGTTGAGGCATACCATAGACCTTATAAAACCTATAGCAGGTCCATAGGCATAGGCCTACCATTGTTTACTGTTGGCATTATTTTATGAAAAGACTATTAGAGAACTGTCTCGTTTATGAATTGGAAAGTTTGTTCTTGAAAGTATCCAAGTCGACAAATCTAAAGCTTTACTCCATTATTGGAGGGTTGCTTGGTGTCTATCTATGTAATTTTACCCATTACAACCCCGCCATATGGCTTACTGGTGGATCAAATCAGTTAATCCTAATAGAGCCTATCACCATGTAAACGCGTGTTCTCTCGCAGAGACCGCCGCCACTAACAAATGATCTTTTCTCTACCACCCCAAAAACGACCAAGGGTAGATTTGTCGCTGATTTATGATCATAACCCACGCCCACCTTAGCCCCGTGTAACTTCCCACGCCCCCACCCCTATAAATGAGCTTAGCGAGCATATTGAGGGGCGTTTTTGAGGGGGATTAGCACGAGATGTGCTAATATTTGTGCCCAGATAAGGGGCATTAAGGGCGGCGCGTGGCGGGAATCAAAGACCCATCACTCCTCGAGACTGGTTGGCTTACGGGGGCCCTCAGGGGATCAGTGTTTCAAAGCCACCGAAATGTTTGTACTTTCAGTGTGTTAAGTGGCAATCTGATCTGGTAGGCTGCATGCATGTCTCTCATTTAACAGCACACAATTAATTTAGAGAAGATAGTTGTTGGGTCGCAAGTTTAATTGACCCCTAAATAGTTTAATACAGACATAAAACAACATATCATTCCCATATTTAGTACCTAAAGCCGTTTATTGTTGACGCAACTAGTCCCTCATTTCTTCATCAATTTTAACGATTGACGTGTCAAAACATTTGTCCCTATTCGTAGACTAATTGTGCAATCAGTTCATTGTTCAATATTTTTACCCAGAAGGGCACGGGAATCCCTCAAAGTATGTTTTTCGGCCGTACAAATAACACGGAGAAAGATTTAAATAAATCAAGAAATCACAGCTGTTTAAATGTAAATAATGATGTTCATGAAATTTAACAGGCTTTGAAATGGATTTTACATAACAATTTACATACAATTTATTACTGAGGTGTCACGAACGCAGCAAGTAACGGGAATGGCATATGAAACGTGCAGGGGTATTTTCTAATTTCAAAATAATACAGAATTTTGAACTATTCATTCTCTTTTCGAATTTCAAGAAATGAAAGTATACATTCGAATAAAATATTACAGACCTAAAATTTTGTGATTATGTCAGTAAGGAACACCAAGTTAAATTATACGACTCAAATAGAGAATGACGTTTACATTTTAAGGAAAGGCTATGCCAACAAAAAATTTCGACAAATTATTCTATTCAAATTATTTTGTCTACACTCATGAGTTATGGATACAGTATAGGCCTACACCCTCCAACACATGATTCTTGGTGGAGTTAAATCACGTCTTATGACTATATTTTGATGTATTTTTTTCATTTTATTTATTTGCTACCGTTAAATATAAAAAAACTATACTATACGGTTTTTGCTAGTTTTTTTATTTTAATAACTAGTCACGTAACTACGGTTCCTGCTTGAGCGAGGCGGATTACATTGATTATTTCGGAATCGATTACGCTTTTTAACTTCAATGTACTCTAATCTGTAGATTGTATAACAATACACTGAGCAATAAAAATATAACTATTGTTTTTATTTACATTCAGTTGGACATGTCTGTTAGGTTTGTTTCTTTCCTAATTTTACATTTTCGCCCATATCGTGCATGAGCTAAGCATGACCTAACCAACCATATCACTTATGTTGCTCGCATATTACCAAAGTGATAGGATAATGGCTAACGTTTCGGACTGTGGAGGGCAAGGTCCAAGGTTCGAATCCCCACTGAGCCAACGGTTGGTACTTAACTCGTTAATAAAGTTCAAGCACAGGTCTGCAGGCCCATGTGAACTGGCGAATGAAGTTAAAAAAAAAAAAAAATATGCAAAATCGCAATACAGTATTAGAAAATGCAGAAAAACTATACGTGAATTAAAATGTTATTTTCAAAAATAAATCACTGCTAAAATACTTACATTTTTAAGAAGGGGTAACACATACTAATGAGTACTTGTGGTTCAATTTATAATAAGATTACGTCTTAGACATTCGGTCATTGTTTATGCATTTTGAACTAAATATGTTCTTGATCGAAAATACTCTTCCGATTTTAATTTTTTTAAGATAGCTATTTTGCGTTTTAATTTAAGCTCTAGGTGGCATTAAAAATACTTTGTTGAAGGCTTTCTTCAACACTTGTGTTTTCATAGTTCAAAATATTATGTATCCTCAGATTTCTTTAGAAAAAAATCGTAATTCTATTGTGCCATTCTAAAAGTCCTGCTTAAATGTACCTAATTCAAATAACATCTCATGCCAGATAACATATCAGGGTACGCTCAGGACACATTATCAGAGGATGTTTATTATATTTTGATTAGTTCCCGTAATTACCACCGTGCGCACTGCAGTCTCAGGGGGGTCGTATGTCACCCCCCAGCTCCCCTCCTACCGTAAATCAGGGTAGATGTCAACCGCTCCGGTCTGGTGTATTTTTTAATCGGACTCTAGGATTTAAGGCCCCTCTGGCCCTCCGATAAGCGATGCCCATTGTTATCTGCTGTGGGTTTTATTGTTTCCCGATATATTTCCTGTGCCCACCAGCACCGGTTTGTTCCATTCGGCAATTTAGCAACTGCTTAATTGGTTTAGCAACAGTAAATTAAAATCATTGTGAACAAACTACTGTAAAATAGTCCTTGTCAGGAAGTTGTTTTATGGTAAATAGCAGTTGCAGTATACGCACGCGTGGACACCGTTCAAAGCACTACATCCTTGTATGTAGTTTTCAAAATTTCATAAAGGTTAGTTCTTTTTTACTTTTTTATTTTTAATTTTTTAAAACTTCACTCGCCAGTTGAAATGGGCGTACAGGCCTATGCGTCAACTTTCATCAACAAGTGAAGTACCGACCGTTAGTTCAGAGGGGATTCGAACCTTGTACGCCCTCCGCAGTCCGAAGCCAGCCACTGAGCCAACACACCGGTTTCTGAGGAACAGTCGACCTTAGTAAGTAACAACGATTACACTCGTTCATCTAAACTCGTTCGTCCCTCATATTCGCCCATATCTTGACGACCGGTGTCTGGAATGAATAATGAAAAAGTATGCATACTTTTGGGGCATTTCAACAATTGGACCTTCTCGGTTATACTTCAGTAATAAGAAAAAATAATGAAAATTGTTTTATACTAAAATGATTAATTAAACATAATTATCTTAGCTAAAAAACGTAACCTAAACCACAAAACATAAATAATCGAAATCTAACAAAAAAAGAGGCATAGGGGTTAATTTTGCATTATATTCTCGTGTAGCCTATAGCTCTTCATAGAAAAAGTTAGAAGGTTGTATTGTCTCTATAGAAAATTGTCTAAAACTTTTTCTAAACACATAACCGAAAAGATGTACCAGAATTTTCTAATTGTCTGGAATATATAAAAAAATTTAAAAAATCTGGGTCGCATAAAAATATATGTAAAATGCTCCCCAACAAGTCAAGAGGTTATGAGCTATGACTCCCGTCACTGACCACTGACACATGAATTGAAGTTTATTTTTCATACCATTTTTCCGAATAAGTTCATTCTTCATAGCCCTTATTAATATTCCCACTTTCAAAAAGGTTTAGTTCAATTTGGTTTTCGTTTTATTATAGTTTTACATATCAATATCAACAGGCACGGTCGAAATTCGTTTTTCCTAAAGAAGACTTAAAATGTGATTTGGATATGTTTTAAATACAAGTCGATGCAGTTACGAAGAATGATCAATCAAAGGCCTGTACTGCTTTTAGGACAAATGACCGTCAATGTGAGGTTAGTTTTGGTCTTAACGCTCATTTGGAACTGCACAAGACACGCAAACTGGGAACGAGAAGAAACTTTTTCGATTACTACAATATATCAAGAAGAATTCGGTCGTTTAGTTACGATAAACTTTTTTTGAAATTTCTCAACAGCTAATGAGAACAGCTATTGAAGGCTATATAGCATAATTAACACGAGATAAACCCAACAGTAAATCCTCCTAAGAAGTTCATATTCACCCAGCAATAATAAAAATACAATATGTTTTGAGCTATGGAAATTTCGGAAATAGATCATGAAGTTTAGAGAAAAGAAGAAGGGTATATCTGAAGAGCAATTTCGCTATGAATGGGACCTTTAAATGATGCAGCAATCAAATTCTCTTTAATAAAAACAAATTTTGAAGACTTTATAAGTTCAAAGACCAAAAAGACTTTATTTTCAGTAGTCTTTGCATTTTTTTAGACACGAAAAGGGGTTATAGTAGACTGTATATTCAAATTCAAATACTTTATTTGTGAATTGATACATATTACATGCATATCTCACACGACCTATAATAGTAATTCAGGACGTGTGACGTGGGATTCCACAGTTGAATTCCAAAATCATGACGGTGGATTTTGAACCAACAGTGATTTCTTCACCGGAAATAGTGTTATCGTCCGTTGTAATTGCATTTTGTTCTTTCATTTAAAACCGTGTCTTTGGAGAATAATCAATAATTGGGACTTACTCACGAATATGGGGGGAATGAAGAGGTATGACTGTAAATTCGCTTGTGTGATTTGCTAGCTTACATGTTAGCTTGTGTCGTTCGGCTTGACTAATTGACAGTTAAAATTGGTCAGTAGCTTAGATGGTTAAAGCCAAGTCTCATAATACTTAAGGTTCTCAGTTCGATTCCATTTAGTCATAAAAAATTTTGAAAAGGATCAGCTGATAACCACTGATTGTTCATTTGTCATTGGACTATTAATTAATGACACTTTCTAAGGAATGGTCGGCCTTAGTTTATAACAACGCTAAATTCACTCTTCACAACATTCGAAATACATGTTCGCTCATACCTTGACGATTATGTTTTAAGAATAACTTTTAAATAAAAACTTCAAATACATTCACAAGCATCTGATGTCACCGGTTTTCAAAATGTTCCAATTGTCTAATAGAGATATTTTACATTTTTATGAATTAATCAATCTTTATAGTTTCTACCAACATAAAACTACTTGTAACATTGTAGAAGGATGGTCAAAAAATAATGGTTTTGATCGAATGCACAAAGACAGAAGCAGAACTAAAAATATACAATATATCTATTTAATTTGCATAGTTCATAAAGAATAGCAGATACGTCACAAATGTAAACTTTAAAATGACAATATTTTATAGAGATGGGCTTAAAAAGTACATAGTATACAGTTTTTGCTGTTGGATATTATTTATTGATTTTTTCTACGAATTATTTATAGTCCTGAACTCAACTTCTTACAAACACTGTCAACAAGAGATGTTCATGTGAGGCCCGTGTCAAATTACATTACATATATATTTTGCCTTCTCTACTGCGTCAATATTGGGTAATACTCTTACATTAAATTAATTTCTTTCCATGATTAGTTGTTTGGTATTAGTCTAAATTAAGCATAAGTTATTATTATGACAGTACTGCGTGGCTTCTAAATCTTTGTCATCTCAATTACATTGTAGTGTCGCCTGGGTAATGGTGGCTGTATAATTCTAATTGCTTATGAAGATCATTTATAAAAAGTACAAATAGGACAGGGCCAAGGACAGAACCTTGTGATAGCCCTGATGAAATATGAACAAGTTTGGATCTGGCTGTACGAGTCGTACCTTTTTCTATTAAATCAACCACCTGAGTTCTAAAAATTCCATGGATTTCTGATGAATTCAGAAATATTTGTCTTACACTTAGTTAGGGACCCCTCTGAATTAATTGTTCACTAAACGCAAAAGGATGAATACTCCAATGACAAGTGATTGAGGATATAAGCTATGTTGGATTCGTGAGAAGAAACGTTCTTAGAAAATTAAGAAATATAGACAATGGCAGTTCCCAGAACTGAACATTCCATAACTTCTTGGAATTCGAACGATAACTTTTAGATTTATGTGCGCAATGTAAAGTCTATTAGATCGACAACACCTAAATGAATAATCACATGTAGGGGCTAGTATTGAATGATCACATGTAGTATTGTAAAAGAGTTAAGGACACTAGTAAAGATTGGCACCGATATTTGGCCTACCTCAGGGGATGTCTGGTCCAAGATAGTGATGTTTACACCCTTCTGAGTGGTCGATTCCCTTGAGTTATCGGGACCGCACTTCCTAAACATGTGTTCCACAGATAACCTGCCACCCTTCTCTGAGGAGGGACTACATATTTCACCGCTCGGCCACACACGGACCCGAGATAGTGGGCACCCAGATAAACTGGCTGCCACCCTACACTCAACTCCCTTATTTTATAAATTGAGAATACAACTCAAAGGGAAACTTATCTTTATATATACATACAAAAAACTATATACTCACTCATCACAAAATCTTCAGAACCAGAACAAATTTTGATGAAATTTGTAGGAAAGTTAGCTTTTGTATATTGGATACTCTAAGGAGTATTCGAAATTCTATGTATATGTGTTAGAAACAGCCCCAGTAACATTGGCATTAATTTAATTTAAATATGTATTTCAAACAGCTGATACAAAAAACTTAAGACACAAGTGCTTGGCCAATTTGGTTTTTACTGTGAAATGTTAGGGTAATTTCTACTAACTCTGACATAATTGCTCTACTTTGCATCCCTCTAAAGTAGACTTATAGGGTTTTCTAGACTACAAAACTTTGTTATCTAGGAGAACGGCAGCAGGCCGAGCTTTTATACTGATATGATGGTTTAGAGAAAACTTAAGAGAGAAGAGTAAGCAAGCGTAAAGAACCACCCCGTAGTTTTTCGGCCATATGAATAACATGAAGAAAGATTTTAATTAATTCAAAGTAACAGCTGTAAAATGTAAATAATTATGTTAACAATATTCAGGAGGTTATAGGTTTTCTTATTGTTAGAAAGAGATCGTTTGATTGTATTCAGTGGGAGTTTAGTTTGATATATCTCTTAAAAACGAATGCATGACTGAATGTTTGTGTTTTATGCATTACTAAACAATAGGCCTAAACAATTCATTCGATCGTCAAGAAAAATTTTTAAGATACTGGTGAAACTTACAACCGGATTCATAAGAGCAAATCGTGCAGGGGTGTACCCTTGTTTATTCTTTAATTTAGACAAATGCTGTTATCAGCCTTACAATCAAATGATAATAGCCTCTCTTTTCAATAAACTCCCACATAGGCCTACACGACTTACTATGGGCTACCACCAACTCTCCCATATACAAAACTGACGATGACCCGCCACCAACTCTCCCACATACACGACAGACGATAGCCCGCCACCCATTCTCCCATACACACGACATACGATGGCCCGCCACCAGCTCTCCCACATACATGACAGACGATAGCCCGCCACCCACTCTCCCATACACACGACATACGATGGCCCGCCACCAGCTCTCCCACATACACGACTGGCGATGGCTCGCCACCAGCTCTCCCACATACACGACTGACGATGGCTCACCACCAACTCTCCCACGTACACGATTGACCATGGGCTACTACCCACTCTGTCACATACACTACTGACGATGGCCCGACACCAACTCTCCCACATACACGACTAACCATGGGCTACTACCCACTCTGCCACATACTCGACTGAAGATGGCCTACCACCACTCACCCACATACACGACTGACCATGGGCTACTACCCACTCTGCCACATACTCGACTGAAGATGGCCTACCACCACTCACCCACATACACGACTGACCATGGGCTACTACCCACTCTCCCACATACACGACTGACGATGGCTCGCCACCAGCTCTCCCACATACACGACTGACGATGGCTCGCCACCAACTCTCTCACGTACACGATTGACCATGGGCTACTACCCACTCTGCCACATACTCGACTGAAGATGGCCTACCACCACTCACCCACATACACGACTGACCATGGACTACTACCCACTTTGCCACATACACTACTGACGATGGCCCGACACCAACTCTCCCACATACACGAATGACCATGGGTTACTACCCACTCTGCCACATACTTGACTGACGATGGCCTACCACCACCACTCACCCACATACACGACTGACCATGGGCTACTACCCACTCTGCCACATACACGACTGACCATGGGCTACTACCCACTCTGCCACATACTTGACTGACGATGGCCTACCACCACTCACCCACATACACGACTGACCATGGGCTACTACCCACTCTGCCACATACACGACTGACTTAGGCAACAACATATGACTGCCTATTAATCGCCCTAATGAACGTGCAATCGCCGTATACTGGCATTCTCGGGGCTATTTCAAGTGTAAGTTACCCAACATAGCCGATTAGTCGTCGTAATTGTAAGTATTGCAGTACCTCAATATTTCAAACATCCCAAGAAGGGAAAAAAGACACCGTAGTTAATGAAAAAATCTGTGGGAAATTAACAGCGAACGAGAGTCTGATAAATCCCGAACGTGGTCGTCGATAAGTCGTTAATGACGGTTCAAGGCGTGTCCGACCTACTATAAATCAAACAGCTGATTGTTGTGATCGATAGGACCAGATTTGGCGCGATAGAACACCTGTTTCCGCCGCCGGCTTCTTCTTCTCATCTCCCGAGTTTTCCTCCCGCCCAATTCGGCACGCCTGCCACGGCACAACCTTCCTAATAGAGACATCACGAGATAGTTTCCACACGAATTACATACTGTGTTGTTGTCGAAAACAATTTAAACACCCCGGGGAGCCGGGGACAGACATAACCTCACTTCTGTCTTGTCAGACAGGAAACGGATGATTGGCTGACGACAGCTGGCATGCAGCGCTGACCTGAGCAACAATGAGAAGTGGAGCGACCTGCTGAGACCCTACACTATAATGGATATGGCGGGTATTGTGTTTTGATAATCAGGCTTAAAACTAAATAGGCAACGCTTGTTGGTAGCACATTGAAGAGACATACGTCTGTCTGTCTCTTCTTAAGTGGAAACAACAAAGTGAAATTAATTTGGGAAAATTGTATAAATATGTCGCCGGCTAAAAAAGATATACCAATAGTATTGTATATTTAGCCTCACCTCTTTTTTATGCAAACCTATACTCTCACCCTAAATAAGATTTTTATTGCAATTATAAAAGTAAAATAAATATCGGGAAATTACTTCGGCTGTCCAAGCCGACCTACTACAATTTTAATACTATTAATGGTAAAAATGAAAGAAAGGAAATGGTAGAGATTGTATACGTTATAGGTTCCGTTCTAGTCCGTACCAACATCAATGTTGTCGACGTGTACACTACTAGTCTTCTAGTCCAAGGTGTTCACGTGGGATAGTTGCCAGGTGTCGGGTGTTGTGCAGAGGATAGAATTGAGAATCAGACTTGTCAATTTGCTACAAATTGAAAGAGACAAAAATACTAACGTGATTTGTATTCCACGCTAAACTGTAGGTCTCTTAAGTACCCCCTGATTATTGAGCTTTTAGTAGAAGGCTCTTTCTAGGAAACAATCGACCTTAGTAACATTGACTACACGCGTCTTATACTCTCAACACTCGTTCACCACACTTATGACGATTGGTGTATTGACAATAAACAAGCAAATAAAACAAACAAATAATTTAAGAAGTGCTAGCATTCAGAATCATGCCTTTCACCCATTCTTTTATCGAACACCTCCCACTATTATCGATATATAGTCCTACCACTCAAAGTAAATAATACTTTCTGAAGATCGTGTGATTAAAGTTAACGTGTACATTTTAATTTCCTGGAAGAGAGGTTTCATCATTATCATTTTTTATAAAACTCTGATTCCTTTTTCCTGCCTTTTTTCAAAACATTGTTGAAGCTGTGAATATAGTCGTAGATGGTGAGGATGTTCCTCACCAAGGCAGCGGGAGACATGTCCCCCTTCGAGTTTGAAATATATCGTGATGGCAAACTTCTGGCCCAAGTATAGAGAGAATGAAATGGATAAACGACGTTTCCGGTTCAGGGGAAATAATTGGAAGGCCATTCCGATGTTTTACTTGCTGTGACATCAACATCTTCTTCAACTATGAGAACATCTCCACCCAGAAGCTCCTCTGATCCTATGGACTGTCAACCATCCTGTTTATTACCCATCATACAATTCCTCAAACTTCTCTGACAAGCTCTATTATTATGACTGATTTTGATGTGTCTGTTACAATAAAATTCTCTTTTATAAATAATACGAGAGTTAATCTTAGAGAGCATAAAACTGCTGGAAACTTTTCTTATCTACATTTGAGAATAGGTGATGGTAAATATTCCGAACCTGGAGGAAAGAGCAATTTGCCCTCAGAACTAGGAAATGTAATTACTCTAAAGGAATTAATGGACAGAATATATACTAAATTAAGCATAAATAAACTGAGTGGCTTCGTGAAAAAGCAATATTTACTCCAAAAAATGAGACAGCTGTAGAAATTGATAATATTTTACTAAACTCTTTTTACTAAAATTTGAATACCTATCGACAGATTCAATTGTGCAAGTAGATGATGCTGTACAATTTCCAACTGAATTCTGCATACATGCATAGACCCACCTGAATTTCCACCATATAGACTCACTTTAAAAATGAGAACACCGGTCATGCTTCTCAGAAATCTTTTTCCACTAAAATTATGCAATGGTACACGTTTACGAGTAACTGCTCTCCATAAAAATGTTATTGAAGAAACTATTATTACTATCAGTACTTGAGGAGAATCTGTACTTTTATTCCTAGAATTCCTTTAATTCCTACAGACCATCCATTACAATTAAAAAGATAACAGTTCTCTATTAATTAAATTTGCACTGACTGTTAATAAATCTCAAGGACAGTCCTTAAAAGTTGCAGGCATAGATTTGAAAGAAGTGTGCTATTCCCAGGGGCAATTTTAAGTAGCCTGTTCTAGAATAAACAATCCTTCAAGTTTAGTTTCTTTAACAACAAAAGGAAAGACAAATCACGTAGTTTATAAAGAATTTTTTCTGTAAGTTATGCTTATAAGATTCTTAATGTGCATGCATAATATGATAGTAAATTATTTATTACAAATTTATAACTTTAAATAAAAAGTAATAATATTAGTTTAATTTATGTTTTTTTTTTTTTTTTTTTTTTTTTTTTTTTTTTTTTTTTAACCAATGTGAACATTTTCATTTTGGTGTTGTTTTTGTAAATAACTTCTGATTAATGTATTATATGTTAATTACCTTCAATCTGCCAGTGATCCTGTAAATCCTCTGTGATTATGCGTTTTGGCTTTTATGCCATCATCATATCTAACTTGGACTATTTGTGTGAATGTGAAGAATGTATGACCCAAAATGTATGTATGAATGTGGAATTCTGTATGAATGGCTGCCTTAATTTTAATCAACATTATAATTTAATTCAAGCCTGACGATTGCGATACATTTACTGTAAATGTCCATGCAATAAAAAATTATTCTATTCTATTCTATCAGATCCTTAAATAAATATATTTGATGTTTAGCGTTTCTTTAAAAAATTTGACTAGACTATCAACAATAAACTAAAACAGGTTTTGAGATAGCATAAAAGCTGAAACGCGTAATCCAAGAGGATTAACAGGAGCCCTGGCCGATTAAAGTTAATTAACCTATAATACAATAATGTAAAAAAACATACTATCACGTACTCTTAACAATATTATAATTTACTCTTTTAGTATACATGATAAAAAAAGGTAAAATAAATAGGCTTATCTTCTGCTTCTTACACAATTTATAGCCTAAGTTCATAAACTAAAATGCTTTTATGTTTACAAATACTTATAATTTGAATTAAGAAAATTATAAATTTCATACTTTTTGTATAACATTTGAAAGTTTGCGAGCGACGCCGCAACCGGGTGCTAGTTGTTTCAAGCATGCTCATACAAGAGGCAGAGATGTCCACAAAGATGGACCCGGTTCATAAACCGAACTGGACAACATAGAACGGTAGTCTACGAACACTTGCCCTCACAGGTTCGTATAAATAATGGACTATCAGAATTCATTAAACGTTTTGCAATGCCCAAGACGTTTTAAGAACGTCCTAAAAACGCTTGTCCAAACTAGCATTTTAAATCATATACGAGTTCTTTTCATTTAATTGGGAAGCCAATTAATATTTAAATTAATATCGGAGGAATTTGAGGACGTAGCCTACTGTATAGTTGGCGAACGAAAGAGAATTCGAGGACGTATCCTACTGTTTAGTTGGCGAACGAAAGAGAATTTGAGGATGTAGCCTACTGTATACTTGGCAAACGATAGGGAATTTGAGGATGTAGCCTACTGCATACTTGGCGAACGAAAGGGAATTTGAGGATGTAGCCTACTGTATACTTGGCGAACGAAAGGGAATTTGAGGATGTAGCCTACTGTATACTTGGGGAACGATAGGGAATTTGAGGATGTAGCCTACTGTATACTTGGCGAACGATAGGGAATTTGAGGATGTAGCCTACTGTATACTAGGCGAACGAAAGGGAATTTGAGGATGTAGCCTACTGTATACTTGGCGAACGATAGGGAATTTGAGGATGTAGCCTACTGTATACTAGGCGAACGAAAGGGAATTTGAGGATGTAGCCTACTGTATACTAGGCGAACGAAAGGGAATTTGAGGATGTAGCCTACTGTATACTTGGCGAACGATAGGGAATTTGAGGATGTAGCCTACTGTATACTTGGCGAACGAAAAGGAATTCGAGGACGTAGCCTACTGTATAGTTGGAGAAGGAAAGGGAATTTGAGGACGTAGCCTACTGTATAGTTGGCGAACGAAAGGGAATTTGAGGATGTAGCCTACTGTATACTTGGCGAACGAAAGGGAATTTGAGGGCGTAGCCTACTGTATACTTGGCGAACGAAAGGGAATTCGAGGATGTAGCCTACTGTATGGTTGGTGAACGAACGAGAATTCGAGGACGTAGCCTACTGTATAGTTGGCATACGAAGAGAATTCGAGGACGTAGCTTACTATATAGTTGGCTACGAAAGGGAATTCGAGAACGTAGCCTACTGTATGGTTGGTGAACGAAAGGGAAGTTGGATGTGTGAACAAAAGTCTATGTTCGCAAAATTTTAATGGAATGGGTGGTAGATTAGATTTATGTTTACTTAGGACTAATGTGATAATATTTTGTAAATTGTGAAGATAATTCAATGAAAACAGTATTATTTTAATATCATCTCAAGTAACTACTTGGCATGGTATTAAAATAATTTAACTAAATTAAAAAAATTATTTCGTTTTGCTTTATCCAAAAAATGTAGTACTTTCTCAATGACATTTTCAATTACTTTTGACAGCTGCGTGAAATATGAAATGTTGTAAGTAGCACTACTGTTTTCTTTTTTTTTAAACTAAATTTACGTCAACTTTAAAATGAGAAATAATAACCATCTACAATTGGTCGACGATTTGTGTAAAATCAGTAAATTTTTTCAAATTTTTTAAATAGAGTTCTTCCTAGTGTGAACATGAATGGCGTTCTTAGTAGTAATTGTTGAAAACACATTTAATTACTACAATGCCCTCATTGAAGACAATTTATTGAAATGATAGGAATTAGGAAATGAGATATTCATTTATACTAGTGAGTCAAACAAGATTCTTTTTAACTAAACCTAAGTAGAGCCTAACTGAAACTTAACCAAATTAATGATCTCACAATATTTACTTAATATAAGGACAATTATTTTTGGAGATTCTTTTGTTGACTTATGGCCCGATATCAACTTTGGATACTCTTATTAAAAAGAATTAATTTGTACGTTATCCAGTGTTAACAGCAGCGTGACCCGACTTCCGGCGGTATCAGCTGACCGTTTACTTTGTCGGCTTGACCTCCAACTTGATCGACTATTGCACAACAATGTGCAGCTGATACAAACATCCGGATTTTGTGAACTAGTTCCTCTTATTGTGTAAAAAGTAAGTAGTTTTGTTACGTCATTAGTCTTGTCCATGTAAGATGGTGAGAGGATGTCAGATTAGATAGGAGTTCAATCTGTTATATAGTGTTGAGATCATTATTAATTTACTCTTTTATGCCCTGACGTTACAGCATGCATGGTTCTTAAAAGTTGTGAGACGAACTACTACCAACAAGTAGCAAGAGATATTAACCTTTCATGCCGTATCATTCACGATTCTCATAGATGTATGACGAACTACTACCAACAAGTAGCAAGAGATATTAACCTTACATGCCGTATCATACACAATTCTCATAGATGTGTGACGAACTACTACCAACAGGTAGCACGAGATATTAACCTTTCATGCCGTATCATACACGATTCTCATAGATGTGTGACAAACTACTACCAACAAGTAGCAAGAGATATTAACCTTACATGCCATATCATACACGATTCTCATAGCTGTGTGATGAACTACTACCAACAAGTAACAAAAGATGTTAATCTTACATTCCATATCATACACGATTCTCATAGATGTGTGACGAACTACTACCAACAAGTAACAAAAGATGTTAATCTTACATACCGTATCATACACGATTCTCATAGATGTGTGACGAACTACTACCAACAAGTAACAAAAGATGTTAATCTTACATACCGTATCATACACGATTCTCATAGATGTGTGACGAACTACTACCAACAAGTAGCAAGAGATATTAACCTTTCATGCCGTATCATACACGATTCTCATAGATGTGTGACGAACTACTACCAACAAGTAGCAAGAGATATTAACCTTACGTGCCGTATCATACACGATTCTCATAGATGTGTGACGAACTACTACCAACAAGTAGCAAGAGATATTAACCTTACATGCCGTATCATACACGATTCTCATAGATGTGTGACGAACTACTACCAACAAGTAGCAAGAGATATTAACCTTACATGCCGTATCATACACGATTCTCATAGATGTGTGACGAACTACTACCAACAAGTAGCAAGAGATATTAACCTTTCATGCCGTATCATACCCGATTCTCATAGATGTGTGACGAACTACTACCAACAAGTAACAAAAGATGTTAATCTTACATGCCGTATCATACACGATTCTCATAGATGTGTGACGAACTACTACCAACAAGTAACAAAAGATGTTAATCTTACATACCGTATCATACACGATTCTCATAGATGTGTGACGAACTACTACCAACAAGTAACAAAAGATGTTAATCTTACATACCGTATCATACACGATTCTCATAGATGTGTAATGTACCACTACCAACGAGCAACAAACTATGTTAACCTTACATGCCGTATCATACACGATTCTCATCATATGAGTAATGTACCACTACCAACGAGCAACAAGCTATGTTAACCTTACATGCCGTATCATACACGATTCTCATCACATGTGTGTAATGAACCACTACCCACTAGCAACAAACTATGTTAACCTTACATGCCGTATCATACACGATTCTCATCACATGTGTGATGAACCACTACCAACAAGTAACAAGAGATATTAACCTTACATGCCGTATCATACACGATTCTCATCACATGTGTGATGAACCACTACCAACAAGTAGCAAGAGATATTAACCTTATATGCCGTATCATACACGATTCTCATCACATGTGTGTAATGAACCACTACCAACGAGCAACAAATTATGTTAACCTTACATGCCGTATCATACACGATTCTCATCACATGTGTGTAATGAACCACTACCCACTAGCAACAAACTATGTTAACCTTACATGCCGTATCATACACGATTCTCATCACATGTGTGATGAACTACTACCAACAAGTAGCAATAGATATTAACCTTACATGCCGTATCATACACGATTCTCATCACATGTGTGATGAACCACTACCAACAAGTAGCAATAGATATTAACCTTACATGCCGTATCATACACGATTCTCATCACATGTGTGATGAACCACTACCAACAAGTAGCAAGAGATATTAACCTTACATGCCGTATCATACACGATTCTCATCACATGTGTGATGAACCACTACCAACAAGTAGCAAGAGATATTAACTTTACATGCCGTATCATACACGATTCTCATCACATGTGTGATGAACCACTACCAACAAGTAGCAAGAGATATTAACTTACATGCCGTATCATACACGATTCTCATCACATGTGTGATGAACCACTACCAACAAGTAGCAAGAGATATTAACCTTACATGCCGTATCATACACGATTCTCATCACATGTGTGATGAACCACTACCAACAAGTAGCAAGAGATATTAACCTTTCATGCCGTATCATACACGATTCTCATCACATGTGTGACGAACTACTACCAACAAGTAGCAAGAGATGTTAACCTTACATGCCGTATCATACACGATTCTCATAGATGTGTGACGAACTACTACCAACGAGCAACAAACTATGTTAACCTTAGATGCCGTGTCATATACGATTCTCAACAGATGTGTCACGAATCACTAGTATCGTGCAGCTTTCGAAATTGTTTCAAAATTATAGATTCCTTAGGATGATACTTAATTACACAATTGAAAACGTTGCTAATATTCTTCTCAACATTTAAATTGAAATTAGACGATGGACTGTTATTGCCATTTTCAACTTTTGGTTATTTAAGAAAATATCTTCTGAACAACTTCCATTTTTACTAATAGCAGAAAAGACATTAATCAGCAAATGCAAACATTTTGACATGCTTCTTAGTACTTTTCGACACCACTAGATGAAAAATAAATTCCTGCTGGATTTCAAACCCTACAGTTAAATTCTCTAAGAGTACTACCAGCATAATAAATTAACCTTAAATTAAACATTTTGTTAGCTGTAATGTGCGTGAACAATGCTCTCTAGTTAAGATTTGCCTGATTTTACATTAAATGTGTTTTAAAACCCTCTCCCCCCTTTATGTAACATTTTGTTTAACACTGAGTTACTTTGCTGGCAATGTTTTCCTACTTAATAGTAATAAACTAAATTCAATAGCTCTAAAACTGTTTTGAATGGTCTTCATTTCCTTGATTAATTATCATTTGTTAGTAGTTTATTTGTTAATAGAAAAATTGTTTTATTTAAACCAACATTTGTAATTTAAGGTATGTACCAAATTTGCACGTTTCAGCTTATTTACCCTCAATTCCTGTTCAAACTTGCAATTCAGTAGATACAACTGAACTCGCAGAACTTGGGTTTCGGTAAGTGTTTGGATGTTCAATCCAAAATTACGTCACAACAATATTCATAAAAAATATTCATCAAGTGATCTAAATTTGGCAGTTTCCCACCGACACAAGAGCAACGGGATTGGCAATTGGAAAATGGCGGTCACGTAGAGAGGAGAGGGGGCTGGGTGATCGGGCTGTGACAGATCTGCCGCGTTCCCAACCCAGCAGCTGAGTGTTGACAAATTGATACGGCCGACCGACGCCAGAATGCGCGACTGTAGCCACTATTTAATTTGACGCCTTTGTGGTCCACTATTAGCGATTATGCCCGGTTGTCAGTGGAGATTGAGTCGTCAGCGCCCCTGGCGGTGGACCGTGGAACCGGCAGCTTCCGTATCCCCAAGCTACGGCTAACCGAGACCGAATCGCTCTGCTTGTATTATTGTTGCGACGGGAGACTAGCTGGTAGTACAAACCATAGTTAAGATCCGTTGCAGGAAGACAATTTTCATTTCGTCAAACTGTCGGTAGTCTACTGAGTGTTAGTCGTCCCTATATAATACTGATACAAGTTTCACATCTTCGCAAGGTCCCCCACAGGCCCTGGTCGCAATATCAGTGACGCCCGCCTCAATTTTCGCGGTCACGCGTTAAAGCATAATTATTGCATGAGTATTATTTACCTATAAGATTATTATAATGTAATTCAAACTGGAAATATAGGGTATAATGATAAATATTGTACAAGTTCAACATTAAGTTTAATTATATCTTATTATGTAATTTGTATTTAAATGAAAATGACATGTGTTTATCGTTTATATAACTCTCTAGTAGACTAAAACAATATTTAGTTCAGTTACAATAGGTCACTGCTGTTCATCTACCATTTAACGGATTACATTACAATAACACTATGGTGTTTCTAGCTTTCTTCCGACTAACTGGTCAATCATATAAGAAAAGTCAATCGTCTTGGCCAACTTATTCTCAATCGACATAAGTGCTAAATGATTTGGTCAACTTTGGCCTTTTGTTCTTCTCTGCCAGGTTTTTAAGGAGTTAAGGTTTCTAATCTACCAAAAGACCTTAAAGCTGTAGACACATTTACTGGAGTTAAAAAAAAAAAAAAAAACATATTACAGTGTACAGATTTACAAAAATTATTTGAGGATTTTCTCGTAAATGGAGTTGAGGACCTTCGTTGGATCTTTCTCCGATTGGAATAATATTCTGTGGATGGTTTTCAAATGAACAATTTCTTTTTTAATCTATAAAGTCTGAAGGATACTTAGATACAAGATCGCTTGTTTTTACTTTAAGTACAGAATTTTCCAAGTCCATAAACGAAATAACTGGCGAAAACAGTTCACATATTTGTTCACAATTTTTAAATCTGGTAAAAACCAGCCATAATGAACAATATAAAAAATCAGCCATAATGAAATCCAAATAGAAAAAACAACAGAAGGTTTGAATGCACTGGATGTCTCTAGCCTCTACTTTAGATGCTGACGTTGTTCAGGCGTCTTTTCATCGGGGTTCCTTTTAACAACAAACTTGGTGGAATGCCTGCTACCTCTGCAACTACTTTTGCTTCATTGAAGATGGTTTCCCATGAATCTCGTAGGACCTGCATCTCATTCAGTAAATCATTAATTAGTTGTATTTCGAGGTTGAGGATGATACATTTCTTCTGTATTATTAGATTTTTTTTATTAATGGAAGCCAAGATCTTGTGCCAAAACGATGATATCAAGAGGCCTTTGAAAGATCCTAAGTACTTTTTGAGTCCCAAAACAGTATTTCTTACTGATTGAGTTAATGCGGGTACCTTATCTTCAGGAGCATGTCTAACACTTGGAGGATTGACTTATAGTGCTTACCAATTGGACGCACAGCTTGTAGTATTTCGCTCCAACGAGTTTATTAAATTCAGAATATAATTATATTTTTCTTAATTTTGAGTCAATAACCACCCCCCCCCCCCCACGCCCAAAGCCCGGGCCCTGGAGCTAGAGGTACACCCAGCCCCACCATTGTGGGGCCATGCATCTTGGGGCCATATTTTAATCCTATCCTTTAGGTACCACAGGGAAGATGGCGTTACCTAATTTCATACACAATCTGGCACGTGATGTAAACCCAAGAGCTATTCAAGCTGAAAAAGTGAAAACAAAATCTTGAGCTAACCAATCTACGCACACTAAACATTATCTTAAAGAACCAATTTATCCAATTTCCTTTACAATCATGAATTTAACATTTGTCATCAAATGGACTCGGGGTGAGGACCATAATTAATTATGAATTAAGTAAGAACTCCAGATATGATGTCACGCTCCTTAGACCAGCGAACACGGAAGACCAATGTGTTGGTTTTTGGTGTTCGTTGCCTTAGACTCAAGCCTCTGTGCCAAAACTTGGAAGTCCTTCATTACATTTACAGCACACATGTAAAACTATGATATTACTCCTCTCAAATCGTTATTGCTAAATACATTTGGTTAAATGCGAAAATATTGCAGGTTATTTGTACGTCGGATGGTTAGGAAGTCTAGCTTCCGCACAGAACGGCACACCGTGTATCATAAAGAAACACCCATGACTTGATCAATATAGTACCCATAAGTATTCAATTATGTACCAAACGAACCTTTAAAATATTTGGTTTAAAAAAGAAAAATCAGTACTAGGGGCCGGAAAAAAGTTTTTGCAGACAAAACGTTATAATACTCTACTGTGTCAAACAGACACACCAAGACACACATAAAGATCCATGATATTATATTATTAGTCATATATATGGACAGTTAGCTATTAATGATAAAAATAAAAAATTTTTAACTATACGACTAAATCTAAGAAATTAGTAAAAAACTGATCTCCAAAAGTGCACTAAATGAACAATACCTGCATCGCTTTGTGTTGAGCAAAAATATTTCTATGGGAACTTCGTGTTTGAGCTGTCAATAATCTGGGAACAGGACTTTCCACTTTCGCCAGCGATCACAGTGTTTACTCCGCTTGGACAACGGTAATGTCTTCCTCCATCTTCCCACAGGATACTCACATGTCAGTCTCTTCACATTCTTCCCGGTATTCAGAGTTTTTCACTTTATTATTATTATTATTACAGTTGTATTTGAGCATAAAGAGTGTGACTAGACTTTAACGTCAACCGGTACGTGTTTAGTGTAAAAACACGTTAATGAAATGTCCCAATACCTTGAGTTTAGTATTAATTGTTAATTATTGACCACAATCAGAAATAAATACTTTTACAGATGCAACCAGTCTAATTTTATTTCAGAGAAATATTCAAATTGAATATTTGCTGGTAATTTAGGAGAATTTCATTTCTGAGTTCTTTTTTATTTGTATAACTTGTTTTTAACATGATTACTCAATAATTTCTAGTATATACAACCTGATTTCTGATATATTCTTTGTATATAAAGAATATATCCTGGCTGACCGATGACTCAATATTTTACATCCAGCTAAAACTAAAAAAAGCATTGCACTTATATCTGTTGTATATAAGTTTGTCCTGGGCCCTAAATGTGCAATTAAACCGGCCTCATACTATTTGCGAATAATCCTGAATGAATGTTAGGAATGTTAGACGAAGTGTAGGAGGCTCGCGAACTCCGAACTGGGAAGTCAGATGTTCGGAGTTCGTAGAGATTTGGTCTGTTTAGCTCCCGGAGTGGTATCAAAGGAAGGAAATGTCGAATTTCGATTAGATGCATGATCGAGAAGCTCCCACACTTTTCGCAGAGGACGCACCATTGAGTGGGGTGGGTGTAATGCGAGCAATAAAGCATACAACCTGCTTGATTATATTTTCACACAAATTTTGAATGTTTTTGATAAGTTTCATAATATTTCAGTGGTATTACCAGTATTACGAAACTAGAAGATCTTTATTAGAAAATCGTGTTGTGTTAAGGTTATATCCGATGTCTCTGAGGAAGGAAATTTACTTATCTATTTCTACTCTTATTCAGAAGAACTATTCGCCGCTTCCTCCTTCTTCTTTTTCTTATTCTGCCTAGATATAAGTGTGAAACTGCAGAATATATTACAACTACGACTTCTATCTTTGATACCGAACCTTTATCTAGAAGTTCCCACAAAGAGCATCCGAGTGTTCTTGGTTGGGTTCCAAATTATTCTCTATTATTACACAACTACTCCTACTAGAAACAACTCATACTCTCACCATCCACGAATAATAAACAATATAAAAATACTGTTCGTCAATCTGACCAAAGACATAAGATACACTTAGTATATCAAACTAAAAGAATATTCACATGAATAATGAATAATAGTGTGCTTGTGACTATTACTTTGTGGTAGGGAAATTACAGAGTACTCTGTGGTGGCGTTTGAAATGAATGAGTTTTAATTTGGCGAGCTGTGACTCGGATAATCAGTTTGGGAGCGTCCGACAACCTAAATTTGTTACTACATTTGATGTTAAATAGCTTTCCATTGTGAGATACTCAAAGGGGTTGGTTTGTGACAGTAGCTATTTTTATATAGGTGGTATATTTTTGACAGCACATAAATAGGCCTAATCATTTTTACTTTCTTTAACGTAAAAGAAAATAAACATATTTAAACACGGATAAGTTACTTCTTAGACATAAAAGGTTGATTTGTGAACATTTACAAAGGTGTATTAAACTTCATAACTACAAATGAATGCTGCTATTGATTTTAACAATTGAACACGAACGTATTAAAGAAATCGTTAACTGTAAGCGACATAATATTCAGGAATATAAAATAATACAATCTGTCATATGATTTTATTTAAACTATAGACCTTTTCTACATTTTGATTACTATCATTTTAGCTCTAAAAGTGAAAAATAAATTGCACGTAGTGTACGTGGTATCGTGTAATTTGAGCGAAACACAAAATCAGGTTATGAGCAAGACTGTCACGAAAAGTGGTCGGGAGGTAATTTAAAATTATCCCCAGTGCTTGACACTTACATGTGGTGAACAAAGGCAGTCGGGCTTTGACGTAAATAACCGATTATGCCCGACATAGCACGAGACACAATCTGAGGGAAAAGGGGGAACACAACGCTCGCTGATTATAGGCCGATAGCCATCCTGCCCGCATTTCTGAACACCGCGCGACCATCATAAACATGGCTTTTAATAAAGCGATCGTATCCCCGGGAAAATAAAGAAGTGGATAATAACTCAATTATGGAACAAAAGGTGGAGGTTGAGTGAGAGAGATGTAGATAGGATGATCACGGCCTGGAGTACGGTGGGATTAAGTGATTATGGTACAGTGTGGTCCATTCGGCTGTCAAATCTATTAGCTTGGCCCAGAGGCCCGATTATTATGTGATTATGCTCGGACCAGAACACTTTGACAACCAGTTTGGGAACCGTGACCACTAACCGGTAGTTAAGGCTGTTTGATTTGGGATCAGGTTTCTGATTTCATTTGGGCCGACTTATGAAATGTTCGGTGACCAGCTCAGATACACATTTTAAACTTGCTCTAATCTATTATCGCATTGTTTATGCGTGTAAAATTATATGTATTTATAGGGTAGTTTGAATATGGCAAATTTAAAAAATGCTACATTAACATACCCAGCAAAAACCTAAAAAACTACAACCATGTAAATCAATCAAGTATATAATGTTCAACTATGTGTTTATTAAAAAGCAAACATTTTTTTGCGGGAGGAGAAAGTCAACAAAAATCTTACGCAAACCTTACACCGGGGATGTAGAGGTCCAAAAGTGACACACGTTATTTGTGTAGGGACTCTAAGTGTTTTGAGGCGTTGAAAATAGCCAGTAAAACTTAAGATTGCCTTTTTTATTAAAGTTACTGTGGGGTTATTTATTGAATATTCCATTTAGTTAAGAAAGAACTTTTATCTATATTTTGGAATATAAACTACTTAATACAGGGTTTTTGACATAATTTAACCTTAACTCGGCTCTCCTGTAGCGTATCTACGAAATACTAACTCATTATTATCGTTTATGCCAAACTTCGGAATGTCTAAGCTGATAGCTCTATGGGTAATAAAACATATCCGTACAAATCAACTGGTGACCAACCGCAAACCACGTATTGATCTGTTATTCAACAAGATGATGTAAACTACCAGACAATTATTTTATCTTGGGCATAAAGAGGCAGTTTTAAGAAGTACATTTATATATTCGCCCAAAATGAACTCTGCGGAACGTTAACAGCCCTTCCCGGGGGTTGTGGGCTGGAAAATCAGCTTTGGGGTGCAAGGGTCGTGTGGCCGTATAATATTTAGTAACTTATGAAGATTTTTAAATTTACTTTTATATTGGTAGTCTCACTTTGGCCGGTTAAATTAACTACAGGAATATAAGATCAGAATAAATTGTTAAAATTAATTAATTGAATACGATAGAATGATAACTAAAAGTTGTGACCGAATGGAATGGTTACATATTTGATTCACTTATAACCTATTCTTTATCACGTAGGCATTAATATATTAAACTCTATCAAACTCATTAATATATTCGAACAAGTTGACCTTTACCTTAAAACATATTCCCATACCATATATAGCCTGCAGTAAACAAATTAAGAATGTTAGGTAAAATAAAAATGTAGTTTAATATACGTAAGTTTCTACAACACTTAAATTTAAGGTTCATACAAACTAAATACAGTAAGGTTAAACTAATATATACGAGATACAGACATGGTGGACCCACCCACCCACCCATACACGTACGGTGGCATTATATGGGTCTGCTGTATGGGAGTGCGTGTGGGTCATCGCCACTGTTCTGTATGGGTGGGTTAATTTTTCTTCAACTTTCAATTGCTTGAAACTTAAAGAGTGCACCAAATATCACAGTCAACATTTCCCCCATTACCACATTAGTATGCACTGGCATAAATATAAAACACCATATTCAAAGTAGCACTTAAAAGTAAATGGTAGAAAAAATGTCAAGCTTTTTCTCAAAGTAGCACATCATTTTGATTAAAAAAACTTAGAAGTAGTATGAGTTCAACGAAGTGGACATGTTAAGGTACCGAAGTGGAGGATTAAACATATTAAGGTAAATTCACATGTTGTATAAAATTATCTTAATATGTTGTTTTATTCATATTCATTCTATAACGTATTCTAATTTTGAAAATGAAATAATAGTATATACATTTTTCGTAGGTAGGCTAAGTTTTATTTCTAAGCTATGTACTGAACCACGTAAAATAGTCTTACGTTTTGAAAAAATATTTTTAAAAAACATTGGATTGTAAGCCCTAATTCAGTTTTGTGTATGTTTAAAGTTAAAAAACTAAACAAACTAAACAGTTAAAAAAAATTAATTATTTAAAAAACTAACAATACATAGACTGATCATGGTGAAGGGAATACTGCACACATTTGCGCGGATGACTGCGAGCATAAGCACTCTATCTGCAGGTCCAAGTGCGATGAAGCCAGAATAAACACGACAGAGAGAATACCATTCGGAAACCAGTTCTGGTTCTCTGTGGACTGACACGGTCAGTCCACAAGCGCTCGTCACGCTGCAGAGCGGACGATGTACGAACTACCAAAAATAGCGTGACACTGCTTAGCATGGAGATGAGGAATCTGTATATAGCTGTTAGTTGATCTGTATCTCTACCTCTTTGGAAAATTAATCAAAAGTCTATAGTAATATTCGTCTGATGCCAAAACATGTACACACTAACACAAAGAAAAAAGAAAAAAAACAGAGATCGATATATTATGTTTATTTAGCCTACAACCTGAGTGGCAGTTGTAAATAGATTACAAGTAACGTAGATCTTTATATATCTAAATTAATAATTACTAGTATATGTGGGGAATAAGGAAGCGAATGACAAGATGCTGGCCCTGCAATAGCATATCAACTACTAGCTACACATTCAGCGAACTATTGGAAGCGATCTCTGTATATTTCTTCTCTACGTTAACATGTTAAATGAGGTAAAACTTTGTAATATAGTTTCCAAAAAGAGTACATTATGACAACGTCATACTCTTTCAAACAAAAGGGTTATTATTGGCTTACCTCCTTTTTTTTTTTATTTTTTATAAATGTTGCATTAATTAAAACTAAGTTAAATGATTTGTAAAAAAAAACTTCCTCACAGAAAAGGTTATCAATAGTATCATACTGCAGAATATGACATTTCTAAAAAACAAATTTAAAATTTATATTCAATAGTACTTTTGCTTATCCTACGTTAAAAAGGTGACAAAATGTGATTTTTTTGTTTGTTTAAGGATTTTGAGATAGACACAATTCATTAATAGAGTATCCAACAACTCAATATATAGGCATTACTTGGTAGACCTGATGTAAGATGAAGGGAGATAGATGGTGTGTTTGATGATGGTTGGTTCATTATATGAGGGGGAGGGACATGGACTTCTAAGTTGCTACAGTAATAGGGGTTGACAGTACATGATGGCTGGGTAACTACCCTTATTTGAAGTGTGAGGAGGGATGCAAGAGGAATATAATTGGTAATTTTGTCGGTTGACGTTTTAAAGACAGAGCTTCTGTTAACCAAATTATTTATTTATCTTTTTTCGACTTCATTCTCTGCATTGTCATATTCTTACTCGTTTTTCTTTCTTTAAAACATCTACATTATTCAATAAATCATCATTTTCTTTGACATCAAATGTTATGTCTTCTCTGAGGTTAAGTTTACTCTTTACTTACAGTTCACCTTTTATTGCAGTTGGTTTTTAAGCATCATGGTAAAAGAAAATAATTTTTCCTTACCAGATTACTATTACGGTATTTACATGCTTACTCTATTTACTACAATAATTACCGTTATATATATTATAATTTTCTAATTTATCATATATATATTATTTGTTTTAAAAGTAATATTATTTATATATTTAAAGCATAAATTATATTCATGACATTTGTTTATGTCCTGAACAATTTTTTTATTATTTTTTTTAATACTCTAGCAACGGATTCGTTTATGAGGGAGTAAATACACATTAAGGAGGGAAAAAGATTGTTTAAGGACTTTTATGAGAAAAGAATAAGCTCATGTAAGAATACTCGTATATTGTAATCCGTAACATTTAAATTTAAATTCAAATTTTGTTTAATGCGACGCTTCCATTCCACTTATACTTCTACCCTCAAACCTCCCACTCATACACGTTTTTTATGTATGTACAAAGTTTGGTGATTTGTCACTCAACCAACACACATACTGAATGTTTACGTTACTTTCGCCTAACTTAGGTGGCGTTTCCTAAACTGCTGTAAAGTTGATGGCCTAATAGCTGATATAGTGTTATCAATGATATAGTGTTATCAATGATATAGTGTTATCGCTGATATAGTGTTATCACTGATATAGTGTTATCGCTGATATAGTGTTATCACTGATATAGTGTTATCGCTGATATAGTGTTATCGCTGATATAGTGTTATCGCTGATATAGTGTTATCAATGTTATAGTGTTATCAATGATATAGTGTTATCGCTGATATAGTGTTATCAATGATATAGTGTTATCACTGATATAGTGTTATCAATGATATAGTGTTATCGCTGATATAGTGTTATCGCTGATATAGTGTTATCGCTGATATAGTGTTATCGCTGATATAGTATTATCGCTGATAAAGTGTTATCAATGATATAGTGTTATCAATGATATAGTGTTATCGCTGATATAGTGTTATCAATGATATAGTGTTATCGCTGATATACTGTTATCGCTGATATAGTGTTATCGATGATGAAGTGTTATCGCTGATATAGTGTTATCGATGATGAAGTGTTATCAATGATATAGTGTTATCACTGATATAGTGTTATCGATGATATACTGTTATCGATGATATAGTGTTATCGATGATATAGTGTTATCAATGATATAGTGTTATCAATGATATAGTGTTATCAATGATATAGTGTTATCGCTGATATAGTGTTATCAATGATATAGTGTTATCGCTGATATACTGTTATCGCTGATATACTGTTATCGCTGATATAGTGTTATCGATGATGAATTGTTATCACTGATATAGTGTTATCGATGATATAGTGTTATCGCTGATATAGTGTTATCAATGATATAGTGTTATCACTGATATACTGTTATCACTGATATAGTGTTATCAATGATATAGTGTTATCGCTGATATAGTGTTATCGCTGATATAGTGTTATCGCTGATATACTGTTATCGCTGATATAGTGTTATCGATGATGAAGTGTTATCGCTGATATAGTGTTATCGATGATGAAGTGTTATCAATGATATAGTGTTATCACTGATATAGTGTTATCGATGATATACTGTTATCGATGATATAGTGTTATCGATGATATAGTGTTATCAATGATATAGTGTTATCGCTGATATAGTGTTATCAATGATATAGTGTTATCGCTGATATAGTGTTATCAATGATATAGTGTTATCGCTGATATAGTGTTATCAATGATATAGTGTTATCGCTGATATACTGTTATCGCTGATATAGTGTTATCGATGATGAAGTGTTATCGCTGATATAGTGTTATCGATGATGAAGTGTTATCAATGATATAGTGTTATCACTGATATAGTGTTATCGATGATATACTGTTATCGCTGATATAGTGTTATCGATGATATAGTGTTATCGCTGATATAGTGTTATCACTGATATAGTGTTATCACTGATATAGTGTTATCGCTGATATAGTGTTATCACTGATATAGTGTTATCGCTGATATAGTGTTATCACTGATATAGTGTTATCGCTGATATAGTGTTATCGCTGATATAGTGTTATCAATGATATAGTGTTATCAATGATATAGTGTTATCGCTGATATAGTGTTATCAATGATATAGTGTTATCGCTGATATAGTGTTATCAATGATATAGTGTTATCGCTGATATAGTGTTATCGCTGATATAGTGTTATCGCTGATATAGTATTATCGCTGATATAGTGTTATCAATGATATAGTGTTATCAATGATATAGTGTTATCGCTGATATAGTGTTATCAATGATATAGTGTTATCGCTGATATACTGTTATCGCTGATATAGTGTTATCGATGATGAAGTGTTATCGCTGATATAGTGTTATCGATGATGAAGTGTTATCAATGATATAGTGTTATCACTGATATAGTGTTATCGATGATATACTGTTATCGATGATATAGTGTTATCGATGATATAGTGTTATCAATGATATAGTGTTATCAATGATATAGTGTTATCAATGATATAGTGTTATCGCTGATATAGTGTTATCAATGATATAGTGTTATCGCTGATATACTGTTATCGCTAATATACTGTTATCGCTGATATAGTGTTATCGATGATGAATTGTTATCACTGATATAGTGTTATCGATGATATAGTGTTATCGCTGATATAGTGTTATCAATGATATAGTGTTATCAATGATATAGTGTTATCGCTGATATAGTGTTATCAATGATATAGTGTTATCGCTGATATAGTGTTATCAATGATATAGTGTTATCGCTGATATAGTGTTATCAATGATATAGTGTTATCGCTGATATACTGTTATCGCTGATATAGTGTTATCGATGATGAAGTGTTATCGCTGATATAGTGTTATCGATGATGAAGTGTTATCAATGATATAGTGTTATCACTGATATAGTGTTATCGATGATATACTGTTATCGATGATATAGTGTTATCAATGATATAGTGTTATCAATGATATAGTGTTATCAATGATATAGTGTTATCGCTGATATAGTGTTATCAATGATATAGTGTTATCACTGATATAGTGTTATCGATGATATACTGTTATCGCTGATATAGTGTTATCGATGATATAGTGTTATCGCTGATATAGTGTTATCACTGATATAGTGTTATCACTGATATAGTGTTATCGCTGATATACTGTTATCGCTGATATAGTGTTATCACTGATATAGTGTTAACGCTGATATACTGTTATCCATGATGAAGTGTTATCAATGATATAGTGTTATCACTGATATAGTGTTATCGATGATATACTGTTATCGCTGATATAGTGTTATCGATGATATAGTGTTATCGCTGATATAGTGTTATCACTGATATAGTGTTATCGATTATATACTGTTATCGATGATATAGTGTTATCGATGATATAGTGTTATCAATGATATAGTGTTATCAATGATATAGTGTTATCAATGATATAGTGTTATCGCTGATATAGTGTTATCAATGATATAGTGTTATCACTGATATAGTGTTATCGATGATATACTGTTATCGCTGATATAGTGTTATCGATGATATAGTGTTATCGCTGATATAGTGTTATCACTGATATAGTGTTATCACTGATATAGTGTTATCGCTGATATACTGTTATCGCTGATATAGTGTTATCTCTGATATAGTGTTATCGCTGATATACTGTTATCGATGATGAAGTGTTATCAATGATATAGTGTTATCACTGATATAGTGTTATCGATGATATACTGTTATCGCTGATATAGTGTTATCGATGATATAGTGTTATCGCTGATATAGTGTTATCACTGATATAGTGTTATCACTGATATAGTGTTATCGCTGATATACTGTTATCGCTGATATAGTGTTATCGCTGATATAGTGTTATCAATGATATAGTGTTATCGCTGATATACTGTTATCGCTGATATAGTGTTATCGATGATGAAGTTTTATCAATGATATAGTGTTATCGCTGATATAGTGTTATCGCTGATATAGTGTTATCGATGATATAGTGTTATCGCTGATATAGTGTTATCACTGATATAGTGTTATCGATGATATAGTGTTATCGCTAATATAGTGTTATCGATGATATAGTGTTATCGATAATATAGTGTTATCGCTGATATAGTGTTATCGCTGATATAGTGTTATCGCTGATAAAGTGTTATCGCTGATATAGTGTTATCGCTGATATAGTGTTATCAATGATATAGTGTTATCAATGATATAGTGTAATCGCTGATATAGTGTTATCAATGATATAGTGTTATCGCTGATATACTGTTATCGCTGATATAGTGTTATCGATGATGAAGTGTTATCAATGATATAGTGTTATCGCTGATATAGTGTTATCGCTGATATAGTGTTATCGATGATATAGTGTTATCGCTGATATAGTGTTATCACTGATATAGTGTTATCGATGATATAGTGTTATCGCTAATATAGTGTTATCGATGATATAGTGTTATCGATAATATAGTGTTATCGCTGATATAGTGTTATCGCTGATATAGTGTTATCGCTGATATAGTGTTATCGCTGATATAGTGTTATCGCTGATATAGTATTATCGCTGATATAGTGTTATCAATGATATAGTGTTATCAATGATATAGTGTTATCGCTGATATAGTGTTATCAATGATATAGTGTTATCGCTGATATAGTATTATCGCTGATATAGTGTTATCAATGATATAGTGTTATCGCTGATATACTGTTATCGCTGATATAGTGTTATCGATGATGAAGTGTTATCGCTGATATAGTGTTATCGATGATGAAGTGTTATCAATGATATAGTGTTATCACTGATATAGTGTTATCGATGATATACTGTTATCGCTGATATAGTGTTATCGATGATATAGTGTTATCGCTGATATATTGTTATCACTGATATAGTGTTATCACTGATATAGTGTTATCGCTGATATACTGTTATCGCTGATATAGTGTTATCGCTGATATAGTGTTATCAATGATATAGTGTTATCGCTGATATACTGTTATCGCTGATATAGTGTTATCACTGATATAGTGTTATCGATGATATAGTGTTATCGCTAATATAGTGTTATCGATGATATAGTGTTATCGATAATATAGTGTTATCGCTGATATAGTGTTATCGCTGATATAGTGTTATCGCTGATAAAGTGTTATCGCTGATATAGTGTTATCGCTGATATAGTGTTATCGCTGATATAGTGTTATCGATGATATAGTGTTATCGATGATATAGTGTTATCGCTGATATACTGTTATCGCTGATATAGTGTTATCGATGATATAGTGTTATCGCTGATATAGTGTTATCTATCGATGATATAGTGTTATCGATGATATAGTGTTATCGCTGATATAGTGTTATCGCTGAAATACTGTTCTATTCAAGCGCACGATTCGTGTTTATCATTATAATGAGTTATAGTGGAAACTGTACGATTATTAAAGGTCCAATCTAGTGGACCATAAGTTGTTAATAATAGTATTTAATTTAAAATCGTCAAAAATAACATTTAAAGTTTCACCTACTTAACTGTCAAGATTTATTAAAAAAGCTAAATTTGTACAAAAATAATTCCATGGTTCACTAGAACAGTTCTTCCCCATCAAGTAGTACTTCAAGTGTGGCGAAACGATTGGTGTTACTGATCGAATCCTTGGAATAGAAACCCACGTTTTTGGCGTTTTTCGTGTAGTGAAACGTTCCCCTAACAATAACCCAACCTAACAGCTCTTGAAACAATTTTCAGAATTCATAATTCGTTTTTATACTTTTTACGTTTTGCTCCGGTAATATATATTATTTGATTGAAAGTGATAAATAACAAGAGGCGGGTCTGTATAAATATATTAACAAAATCTTATACATATTACGAATTATTTCAAGACTAATTAATTGAGCTCGCTTTGAAAATATTTTTCTTAATACGTAATAAAATAAATGGTTCCAAAGAATTGGCACAAACTTTCCACCATATTAAACACTAAAACATCACTTCTCTATGACTGTTGATTTAGGGAAACTTCAAACACTCCTAGAGAATATTCAAACTACAAAAAACAGCATTTAGGATAATCTTTCAAATATCTAGAAAATTTTCACGCAGAAAATTTGTATCGTATTTTACCTTTTCCATCCATCTATACTTATCAGACCCTAATTTTTGTCAAAAATTATCCTCTGTATTTTACATAAACTAAAATAAGAAACACAGCCCATATAAACTTACCGTATCACAACGCAATATTTTATTTAAAGAATAATTAATTGTTTTATTTGAAGTAAAATGATTTGATTAACTCCCAGAATATACCAAAGAAGAACAAATTATCAAAAAATTCAGAAATAAATGGTTACAAAGATTTGGCATAAACTTAACCCCATATTAAACACTAACAAAATAAAAACTTTGAAAATAACCAGTTTCATTCCCAAATAGGCTGTGTTTTTTGCCATATGTAAAAAACTAGTCAAGTTAGAGACATGCGGTGTTTACTAATATACTTTGAATTAATAATAATAATAATAATCTTTATTTTCCAAAAAACACAAAATTACAAATTTACAAACAATACAATAAATATAATATCTAATACTAAGATTTTTCTGGCATAACATATGCCTTGTGCTCAGGCTGACCAAAGAATATACAGTATTGAACAGAATTTCATTCACTGATTATCACAAAAATACTAGATAAAAGTTAAGTAAGAATAAAGTGTTTTTTACTTGATCAGAAAATAAAGGTTGTGTTTTTGGAAAATGAAACATCTTTCCTGTAAGAAAATCCAAATTTTGTATGTTTTTTGCGCATAAAAATAAAAATAACTAAAATTTAAAAAGTGAAAAAACGACCAATAATTTGGCTAAATACACCTTCATACAAAATTTAATAAAAACTAGCTGAACCCGGCGGACGTTGTCTCGCCTTTCATTTTTCATTGACATACCAAAATAAAGCAATAAAAAGAATTATAGAAAAAAAACATTATTTATTAAATGAGTGCAAGAGGGTAAATAAATCAAAACATATACAGTACTGTTGTTGTGAGAACTTCAATCTGCTTATGGCATGTGAAACTACATTAAACCACACAGTCATATGTTTTTTGTAAACAATTCAGATTCTCCATTTGAATAACATGGGATCTATAGGAGCCCGTGGGGCAGGACCCTGTGGACGGATCTGCATCAAACTTCGCAGAAACCATCTCGGGAGTATACAGGACAACATCCTAAAGTTTCATGGCGATCGGTTGGATGGTTTGGCAGCGCATAAACTTCAAACATATATATATATATATATATATATATATATATATATATATATATATATATATATACAAACATCCTCTTTTATAAATATAGACTGATCCATCCATTTTGTCTCCAGCGAAGTGCACATACACACAAACAGACGCAGATACGGACAGACATCCAAATTGTTTTTTCTTCTTCAAACCCCCACTATAAGGGGACTCTAAAAAGGATTTTTAGACCAACTTTTTTTACGATCACAATACTTTCTCTAAGCTAATGCATATGAGAGAAAGTAGAAAAAACACACGACTCGAATAGTGAATTATTTTTTATTTGGTTTTGTTACTCCACTTGAAAATGACTAAAAAGTCGAAACGTGTTGTGTTTTAAATCGGTAGAGTAAACGAACCGGCAGATTTGATTTAATTGGTTAAACAGTGTCGAGGACTACGATCGGTAGAGTAAACGAACCTGTACCGCTGTGAGAGCGTCAGGACGCAAAACTCTGGATAACAACAGAGTAGAATCACACCACCATACTGTATATCGACAAAAACACCATTACTCTGTGGTGTTGAAATCACAGAGGATACAGCTCGCGGAACTCGGTGGCGGGCTTGAAACGGATGAGTTTTAATTTCGTTCAGTCGGGGTTGTGAGCCGGAAAATCAGTTTCGGGGCATCAAACAACCAGCCCAGCGCCCAAATTGAGTTATTACAGTTGATATTAAATAACCTCTCAGATGTGGCTTGCTTTGATCCCTCCTACATACATTATTCATTACTGTACTTGCCGAGAGATTAGCTCTTACTTTGATTGACTATGTGTTTACTTTTTTATGTGCATTACATGTAACATTATATAGCATACATTCGCCAACTTTCAGGTTGACATCCCCTATTAAATTTTGTCCGTCGCATGGATTTCTTTAGAACCGGAATTCAATCATAGATTTGGAGTCTTTTATGATTATAGAGGGTTTATAACAGTTTACCACACATTGAACATGAGTTTAAACTACATTGTATTCGTAATACGTTTTATTTCAAAGACAAAAGGCTTGAGCTTCGACTATTCAACAAATAATACTCATTACACATCCTTAACATTTAAAATTCACCTTATTTATTCCCTCTGACTCTCCGAATGTCATATATTATATAAATACATGTATAAATGTTTACCTCGCTCTAATGTCATGTTCGTAAAGCCGCCATTTGGTTATTAAAAAAATAATTTTTTTCTCAAAAACCGTACAACGTAAATTTTTAACATTTTTATACACCTATAGTAATATTATAAAATAATAGTAAAGAAAACCAGTGGTAAAAATTTATAGAATTTCTGAAGTAGGAATTCAAGATGGTTGCCATCCAAAATGTTCAAGAACAACATTTTTATAATCGAATAAAACTTTTACCAGATAGCTTTTTTTAGAAAATTTAAAGACAAATGTACTATCTATTTATTTAGATCGAATAAAAAGTAAACGAGATATGAACATTTTTGTTGCATGGCAGTTCGTGCACTTCAATGTACGCAGCCAATATAACACAGCTTGTAGCCGTGCAAGAAGACATTTTGAACAATTCCAATAAACTGACTCTGCAAAAGGCATTAATTTATTTAAATTAGTTAAAATTTATTCAATATTTATTAACTTAGTTAGGATTTATTATTATTTTGTTAATAAAATTCAGGTTTTAAACAATGTCAATAGTAATTTCATTGCTGAATGTAACGAACACATAGGAATAGTTTAAGGGAAAACAAATAAGTTTGTTTTAAAGTGTATAAAATATATTAAGCTGTATGGTTCTTGAGAAAAAAATAATTTTTGAAAAAATCAAATGGCGGTTCTATTAGTAACCGAGGACTTTGCGATTATTTAAATGTCATTTAAATAATCGCAGTCTGTGGAGGGTTCTTGTGAGTGTAGTGTGTATGTTTGTCTTGTCCCCGTGTTTTATCACCTTGGAGGGAACTTCGTAGACACTGTATTTGGATTGTATCATCCTCACTTCGTGCCTGGAACGTCTAGACGCCATCGTCACTGCGGGTCGTAAGACTTCATCACTTTGTAATATTTGATTATTGTATTGTTTTATTCCTAATAATTGTTGTCTTTTCAGGTTAAAATGTATTTGTAATAGTTAATTAGATTAGATAGTAGTCTCAGTCCTTCCGAGTCACATATATCATATTTTTTGTGCATGCTTAATGTTATTTTAAATTAATAGTGTTTTTCAGGTACCTTATATTTATTTTATTTAATATTAGTTAATGTAATCTCATTTCAGACTGATTTGAATATTAATTTAATTGTGTTTTAACATTTTTTTCGTTGATATCGTGACCTGGGCAGCGCCTAATTGGTTATATTAATTTAACCCTGTTAAAATTTTTATATTTAGCAGAAGTTCATTTTCTTGTAACCATCTATGATCTAGGTTAAAATATAGATAATTATTAATGTAGATAAGTTTATTAGTTTAAGAACGTAGTTTTATTACATGTTTGTGGAGATGTAAATTAGTTTTTAGCACTTGAAAAAGGTTTTGGTTCTACCAAATCGAAACGTCTTGATTGGTAATTTTCACGTAATGATAGCAAATGTCCAACAACCTTTGTCTTCCCCATTAAATGAGATATTTAAATTCACTCTTAGCCCAGAATCAATACCTCAAAAGGTTGGTAGAGGGTTCTGAAACACCCTGTATAATCTGTATACACTGTCGTTGCTGCTGAGAGTGAGACGCGTTTCTCTGATAGACGAGTTAGGTAACTAATTATATCATCAGGGCAGTGCCGATACAGGGGGATGGGTGGTGTGTGATTGAAGATGGTTAGGTTGATTAGAGGGAGATGGGCATCTCAGCTGATACAGTTACTAGGAGTTGACATCACCATCATGGAGGGGATGATGCTGTGAAAGGTAAATGGTAATCAGTCGGATTACCTCTATCCATATGTGTACTGAAAGATCTGTCATTTATTTATCTCTGTTAATTACTTCATTGTTCTTTTTGCCACCTTTCTTATATGTTTTGTTCCTTCCCAGACCCTTACCACATTGATGATCCTCCCCTCTATAAGCGTATAATATTGTGATTCACTGACTTGTTGCCACATCAATAAACCCATTGACTATCAAAACGGACAGTCGAAGGCGAGCTTTTATCGCGGATTCCACATTGACGATCCACCCCTCTATAAGCGTATAATATTGTGATTCACTGACTTGTTGCCACATCAATAAACCCATTGATTATGAAAACGGACAGTCGAAGGCGAGCTTTTATCGCGGATTCCACATTGACGATCCACCCCTCTATAAGCGTATAATATTGTGATTAACTGACTTGTTGCCACATCAATAAACCCATTGATTATGAAAACGGACAGTCGAAGGCGAGCTTTTATCGTGGATTCCACATTGATGATCCTCCCCTCTACAAGCGTATGATATTGTGATTCACTGACTTGTTGCCACATCAACAAACCCATTGACTATCAAAACGGACAGTCAAAGGCGAGCTTTTATCGTGGATTCCACATTGATGATCCTCCCCTCTATAAGCGTATAATATTGTGATTCACTGACTTGTTGCCACATCAACAAACCCATTGACTATCAAAACGGACAGTCCAAGGCGAGCCTGTATCGTGGATTCCACATTGATGGTCCTCCCCTCTATAAGCGTATAATATTGTGATTCACTGACTTGTTGCCACATCAATAAACCCATTGACTATCAAAACGGACAATCCAAGGCGAGCCTGTATCGTGGATTCCACATTGATGATCCTCCCCTCTATAAGCGTATAATATTGTGATTCACTGACTTGTTGACACATCAACAAACCCATTGACTATCAAAACGGACAGTCGAAGGCGAGCTTTTATCGTGGATTCCACATTGATGATCCTCCCCTCTATAAGCGTATAATATTGTGATTCACTGACTTGTTGCCACATCAACAAACCCATTGACTATCAAAACGGACAGTCCAAGGCGAGCCTGTATCGTGGATTCCACATTGATGATCCTCCCCTCTATAAGCGTATAATATTGTGATTCACTGACTTGTTGCCACATCAACAAACCCATTGACTATCAAAACGGACAGTCGAAGGCGAGCTTTTATCGTGGATTCCACATTGATGGTCCTCCCCTCTATAAGCGTATAATATTGTGATTCACTGACTTGTTGCCACATCAACAAACCCATTGACTATCAAAACGGACAGTCGAAGGCGAGCTTTTATCGTGGATTCCACATTGATGGTCCTCCCCTCTATAAGCGTATAATATTGTGATTCACTGACTTGTTGCCACATCAACAAACCCATTGACTATCAAAACGGACAGTCGAAGGCGAGCTTTTATCGTGGATTCCACATTGATGATCCTCCCCTCTATAAGCGTATAATATTGTGATTCACTGACTTGTTGCCACATCAACAAACCCATTGACTATCAAAACGGACAGTCGAAGGCGAGCTTTTATCGTGGATTCCACATTGACGATCCTCCCCTCTATAAGCGTATAATATTGTGATTCACTGACTTGTTGCCACATCAACAAACCCATTGACTATCAAAACGGACAGTCGAAGGCGAGCTTTTATCGAGGATTCCACATTGATGATCCTCCCCTCTATAAGCGTATAATATTGTGATTCACTGACTTGTTGCCACATCAACAAACCCATTGACTATCAAAACGGACAGTCCAAGGCGAGCCTGTATCGTGGATTCCACATTGATGATCCTCCCCTCTATAAGCGTATAATATTGTGATTCACTGACTTGTTGCCACATCAACAAATCCATTGACTATCAAAACGGACAGTCCAAGGCGAGCCTGTATCGTGGATTCCACATTGATGATCCTCCCCTCTATAAGCGTATAATATTGTGATTCACTGACTTGTTGCCACATCAACAAACCCATTGACTATCAAAACGGACAGTCGAAGGCGAGCCTGTTTTGTGGATTCCACATTGATGATCCTCCCCTCTATAAGCGTATAATATTGTGATTCACTGACTTGTTGCCACATCAACAAACCCATTGACTATCAAAACGGACAGTCCAAGGCGAGCCTGTATCGTGGATTCCACATTGATGATCCTCCCCTCTATAAGCGTATAATATTGTGATTCACTGACTTGTTGCCACATCAACAAACCCATTGACTATCAAAACGGACAGTCCAAGGCGAGCCTGTATCGTGGATTCCACATTGATGATCCTCCCCTCTATAAGCGTATAATATTGTGATTCACTGACTTGTTGCCACATCAACAAACCCATTGACTATCAAAACGGACAGTCCAAGGCGAGCCTGTATCGTGGATTCCACATTGACGATCCACCCCTCTCTATAAGCGTATAATATTGTGATTCACTGACTTGTTGCCACATCAACAAACCCATTGACTATCAAAACGGACAGTCCAAGGCGAGCCTGTATCGTGGATTCCACATTGACGATCCACCCCTCTCTATAAGTGTATAATATTGTGATTCACTGACTTGTTGCCACATCAACAAACCCATTGACTATCAAAACGGACAGTCGAAGGCGAGCTTTTATCGTGGATTTCACATTGACGATCCACCCCTCTATAAGCGTATAATATTGTGATTCACTGACTTGTTGCCACATCAACAAACCCATTGACTATCAAAACGGACAGTCCAAGGCGAGCCTGTATCGTGGATTCCACATTGATGATCCTCCCCTCTATAAGCGTATAATATTGTGATTCACTGACTTGTTGCCACATCAACAAACCCATTGACTATCAAAACGGACAGTCGAAGGCGAGCTTTTATCGTGGATTCCACATTGACGATCCACCCCTCTATAAGCGTATAATATTGTGATTCACTGACTTGTTGCCACATCAACAAACCCATTGACTATGGAAACAGACAGTCCAAGGCGAGCCTGTGCTGCTATCAATTAGCGATTAATTTCAAATAAGAGAATGAGCTCGGGTGACTATTTGATGTACAATTAGCTTGGCTATTAGTCACTTGAGCGTGTGCGAGAGAGAGAGAGAGAGAGAGAGAGAGAGAGAGAGAGAGAGAGAGAGAGAGAGAGAGAGAGAGAGAGAGAGAGAGAGAGAGAGAGAGAGAGAGAGAGAGAGAGAGAGAGAGAGAGAGAGAGAGAGAGAGAGAGAGAGAGAGAGAGAGAGAGAGAGAGAGAGAGAGAGAGAGAGAGAGAGAGAGAGAGAGAGAGAGAGAGAGAGAGAGAGACCGCTGGCGCTACCTGTGAAAACCGAACATGAACTAATTTTACCGAACAGAAAAACCGGCTTCATGGGCGGACAGTCATCTTGTTTCTATAGCAATTATAAAACTGATTATCCATCTGCCTAGCTATACACATAAGTAATTTACGTCCGCTTTTCCACTAAGTAAAATAATGTAGATTCCAAACCATAATATTTCTTTAAACATGAATGTCCTCTGTAGTTTTTATCGAGAACACTGATAAAACTGACGATTTAGGTTAGTAACCTTTTCCTATAACAGTTGTTCAATTCAGGCAACCAAACATATTCATGTTTAGTTATTTAAATTATTTGCCTTTCGCTATTGAACCCCCCCCCCCTTTGATATGATTACGTTTTAACCAATTTATATTTTGATCACATGAACACAGGAGTGATTTGGTCCTCATCACTCCTGTGAGTCTTCTTGGGCCGAGTTGTATATGGGTGTTCCACAGGGTTGCATTATCTCCCCTATTCTCTTTTTACTTTATATAAACGATCTATCTAGTACAGAGAACAATGCAAATATAGTGATGCACGCTGATGATGTTTCTCTATTGTTTTCAAGTAGAGATGCAATTGATTTGAGAGCAAGTGTTCTCGGGTGGTCTTTGAGGTAAATGAATGTTTTTTTGTTAAACATTAATAAAACAAAATACATTAATTTCACTACAAAAAATAAATCACATACTATTTGTGACGACATAATTGTGAACCCTAAACAAACTCTACAGAACGACACATCTGTAGTGTTCCTCAGTGTGACTGTTGACGAGACTGTTTGCTGGAGACCGCACATCGAAAAATACATGCGTCGTATTAATTTAGGTACTTTTGCAATACGAATATTAAAAGCTTCGTGTAGTAGAGATATCCTTCTTGACGTGTACCGAGCTTATTGTGAGAGCATAATTCGTTATGGATTGGCTATCTGGGGAGGTTCATCCTCTCTAAAAAGAGTCCTTAAATGACAAAAAAAGATCCTAATGGTAATTTTCGACGTCACTGACTCTCATTCATGCAAAAGCCTGTTTATAGAAAATAAAATAATGACCATTCATTCCCTTTATATATTAGAGGTTTTAATTTTTACATTAAAAAATATTGATACCAGCCAAAATAGGAAATTTCCATTCATAAAATTCAAGGCATGGGGAGGCACTATGCTACCCAAATCATAGAACGTCAAAATATGAAACAGGCCCAGCTTACATGGGATTACATTTTTAACAAATTGCCACTAAAAATTAAAAACGAAAACAACATTTAAAAATTTAGTAAAGTCCTTTCTTCTTTCGCATGCCTTCTATAGTGTAAAGGATTATCTTAATATGGAAAGTTCTAAGTTTTGATTGATTTAAATTATTTTAATTTACATATAACAATTTTATCCATTTGGCAACATTACTCAATGTATGATTAAATATATTTTGAGTATTCATAAATTATTACTATTTCATACATTCGACTACCTCACATGTCCATAGTACAAGATTTATAATAACTATTAATTAATTGATACAGTATTATATCAGTAGTAGTTATAGTTAATTTGACAAGACACAACATTTGTACAAATAGAATGTATAATTAATTGTAACAAATATTATTTGTTAATAAAGGATTTGATTTGACTTGAAAACACAATTACATCAATCAAAATATAATATAAATAAGCTTTACATAAGAATAGAAATATTCTAAAACATTAAAAGCAATATGGAACAGTTTTACTTGGAGATGTTTAAAGAAAAATGTGATATTGTGTTAGAGCGAGAGCAGATACTAAACAGCGGTTCTCCAAGTGTATAAAAGAGTTTAGGAAGTCGTGCGAAGGGCTGGTAGATAACGCTGATACTGATCCAAACTCGATTTGTTAATTCAATTGCCAAGTTTAAATGAGTTTTGAGTTAATAGACTTGGGAAGGTGGTGAAATTCATTCCCTAAGTTTCCGATTACGTCGTGCCGTTGCTAGGAGACGGAGCCGCCTCTCATGGGTCGACTAGACCCGATTGAAACCGAGAGGTTGGCAGGATTGAAACTTTATTTATGGTCTCACGTTGGTTGATTGGCAAACTTGTTTACTTCCACGTCAGCTGATTTACAAATTACAGGAACAGCTGATTTACAGGTCGTGTGTTTACAATAATAATGAAACTAAGAAGCTTGGTTAGTAACAACGCTTATATACAAGAGGTTGCCACAGGCAAGTGCGCATCCGTATCGCGCATGTATCATTTACGTAATAGGCCGACCTCATTTGTGATTTTTCTACCTTTACTGCTGTAAACAAAACAAACTGCAACAATGAAAAACAATGAAAAACATTCTTTTTAATTGTGCGTTGTTTAATTGTGAATATAAGTTTGAAAAACGTTAACATTGTTTTATTTGATTCAAGAAATTGATTTCAATATTGATTTTATTTAGTAGTGATCAATTCAAGAATCAAGAATAATTTATTTCCTCAAATGTAGGTATAATCAATACATCTCATATACAATAATTCCATTCTATACTATAAATCAACCCACATAAAGGGAAACAATAGGGCCTCAAAGGCAAGCCTGTTTTGAGGTTCCTTCATATTTAATAACATAACCTGCTGTCATCAGAATTTAACTATGTTTTTCTATGGTAAATATAATCAGTGCAGTCTTAAATAACAGTTTGTCTTTATAAAACTCAAAAAACTAGACACAAAATAGTCATATGGTACATAAAACAAATTATACAACAGCTACAATAACAAAGTACAATAATCATATAAATAAATAATTCTTTTTACCCATGAAGTTATGTTCAATTCAGCAACTCTTCTATGTTGACTATGGTGAATAGCCATTTAAAAATGGCCATTTTTCATGTATTATACCTCCGCATCACATGAAAAAAGATATAAACCACTTTAAATAATATTAAAATACCAGTAACTTTACTAATTCTAAAATAATATTGAAAAATATACAATAATTTGTTTTAGTATGTATTATTTAACTGCTCAGCGCTGAGTTGAAGATCCTGTGTTTTATAAGAAACTTAAATTGATAATATAGTTTGTGGATTCACAGCAGGTGTGACATAAAGTGGACTAAACGTAGCCCTCCATTTGTAAGTTAAAACTTATGAGATTTAAATGTGTCATACGGAACCACACTTCAAATAGGGATTGAATTAAAAACTATCCCTCGGTGTTCAAACGGACGAGTGACTGTGGACAGGCTCGGGGCTAAGTATCTTTATTTCGAATTCAGATCGGACTGGTACATTTTCTTGTGCAGCTGCGTACAGTATAATTAAATAAATCATTTTTAAACTTCCATTATAATATCACTGAAATTTTATAGATCCGTGCGGTGAACGAGTGCTGTAGGTGGGATGTGAATAAATCCAAGCTTAAAACTAAAACCTTCTCTGTGATTTGTTTGACGATCGCATGAATAAAAATTCGTTTTTTATACGTTTTATATACAGGGTGGACAAAAATATGGTAACGCTTTTACAACAACGTTATTTTTTGCACAGATAGTTTGATAATTTTTAAAATAATCTTTTCCTATAAAGTATAATTTTTATCAGGATAATTTACTTTAAACCGTTAAATAACGGAGAAACAATTTGTTTAAATTGGTTTCTTTGAAATTCAAATGGCCACTACTCTGGAAAGGATAAACCTTTCGAAGTGTGGGTTGCCTCAATTAATTTCTCTTGACTAGACCTTTCATTTGATACCAAACTCAATCTATGTTTACATTGAAGATTTCTGCTCAACACAGTAAAATAGAGAGCAGCACAGTAAAATATTGTAAGTTAATTATAAAAGAGTGAATACATGTCTGTCTGTCTGTATATTATCATCAGCTGTTGAATAAAAGTAAATAATTTGAAACATGCATTATAATAACATTGGTTTTTTATAGTTATTATACTATAAATAGAGTGAAAATCAAGTGCAGTGAGTGTAAATGAATTTAAATAGCGTGATTTAACTTAATACAGTTTACTTACTAATATATGAAGTCAACAGTTACATGCCGAGGGCGAAGGCCGAGGTGTCACGTGCGCAGCGAGTGATGGAGTTGGCACGCGAAGCGTGCAGGGGTATCCCCTAGTAATATTAAACATGAAAATAAGTCAAATCTATTTTAATAAATATATGCGAATAGATTATTTGTAATTCACACAACAGTTTTTATAAAGGTTGATTCATATCAGTAATCAAACTTCACATATCGGTAGGTTAATAGACAATTTACAAATTAAAAACAATTATCACAATAGTTTCATTTACTATAGCCTCTATACATCTTGCGTATATTTTACATAATAAGTATATGTGTTGTTTATTATTGTCATCAAAATTTAAAATAAATAAAGAATGCCCTAAGTGTAGTATGTACATAGAATCTTGAGAGGGCACTCACATAAAATTTAGAAAGTTGTACAAAAAACTTTGATTCGGTTCCACCAAGAATTAAGAATTTTGACTATGCAACTCTTTCATTGTGTAACCTTCGAATAATTGTTGTTCGTTGTTTACAAATAGGTCACAGTCAAACACTGACCTTTTGTCATGAACCATGGTATGCAGGTACTTCGTAAAAAATAAACCCTCATATTTTCAGCGTATTTTTATTTGCTTTCAATTCAATATGGTGACCATGAAAAGGCAAATTCCGTGAATAGGCAATACTCGCAGTGTTCTAATGTGTTTCATTGCGTCTTCTTATGCCACGGCGCGCAGACAACATCTCTGAAGTTACTAACTGTAGTGATAACTAGCTGAGACAAGAACTCCACTGTTCACCGTGGCATCCGAGTCGTAAATATTTAGCTACCTTTTATTGCGTCGTCTGAGTTCGTTGATCTAATAAGGTAATTAAAGACTTACAGCACATGAATTACATGCAAAGTGTTCTAGATTTGATTATGGACTGCGCAAGAAATAATACATAGATTAAACCTGCTATTGTGAAAACTCATAGGCAAACACCATCTTACAGACAATTTTAGCGTTTTTCTGTCACCCATAGGTGTTTGTAGTAACTTTTTCTCGCGCTTTCCTCCGCGAAAAACGCCAATAACATGGGTTCCTATTTCAACGAATAGTGAAATAGTGTAATTTGAAAGGTGAAGATCTATTCTAGCGGACCTTTAAAAATTTGAGTATATATATTTTATGGTTAAATATATGAAACTTTAAATATGTATTTTATGGTTAAATATATGAAACTTTAAATATGGTTTATTGTAGTCTTTGGACTAAGTAGTGTGCGGCATCAAATCGTAACGTCATAAATATTGGTGCAGAGATTCTAAAGGGTGCACTATATGCCGAGTTTCAAACAGCTATAATATGATAAAATACGTGACTTATTTCTATTAAAAAGTGATACAATAAATCAATTTACATAATAAGTGAAGCCGTTTTTACTAACGTAAGTCTTCCCATATTTCTTGATCAATTTTAACGATCAAACAACTGGTCACTATTCGTAGTTGTGCAATAACGTCTTCATTGTTAAATAGTTTTACCCTGAATCCTCAAAGTACTTTTTTCGGCCTTAAGGATAACATGGAGAGAGATTTAAATTCAACAGCTGTTCAAATGAAAATATGACGTTTATTAAATTTTGACAGTTGTTGGAATATAAAAATAATTGATGTTTATAATACTGAGAAGGTTATAGAGGTTTCTTAATATTAGAGACAGTAAGTATGATTGTTTCAGTGGAAGTTTTGTTTGATCTATAAATAATAAAAAAAGCGAATACATGTCTGTCTGTGTGTCTGTAATCATCGCTGTTAAATAAAATAAATTACATTTAACTTTTGAAATAGGCTAAATAGTAACATTGGGTGTTTTTAATTAGACAGTGAATAGGTTGCAACTCAAGTGCAGTGAGTGAGGCACTATAAATAACTTTATAAATTATTATTATTTTAGTTAGTACAGTATAGCTACTACTATTTTTAGTAAAAAATCACAGGCCAAGGTGTCACGATCACAGCGAGTGACGGGATTGGCACTCGGAGGGTGCAGGGGTGTTCCCTACTATGTATGTATATATATTTCCGGAACAAGATGTAGTAAATGTGAATTCTACTCTTCACTCCTCCATATCCATGAAATAACTTTTTAATTAATCAAATATATTACACGAAATACTGTACAGCTAAGAGACTGTCTGCAGACTGCTCGACTCCCGCGCTATCTGCTGGCAGCGGCCCACACTAAGTCCCCCGCCAAATTAGCATTGCTTTATTCACTACGAGAGGGCTGAAAATTACCTCAGGGGTTCAGATACATTGCCTCAGGTCTGAATTTATTTCCCAAACTAATTTTTTTGACGGCGTGTTTTTACATTTTGTAATTTATCGCTACTCCCGAGATAAACCTGCTTCTAATGTATTGAATTATTGCCCCCTCATTCGGTTATTATTTCCTGCACGAAGCCTGTCGATTTACTTGCGGCAACTTTATTACAAGGGGGCGTATTTCTCCCTTCTTTGAATAGATTGCTCCTCCATGACAATGATTGTGACAGTGATGATATTTTTTACTGAATTGCAATTGTTATCGACCGATACTCAAAAAATCTTTTGAGCTGACTAATTTGATAGCATAATTTAGTTTTTGGTTCAACAGGATTGTTTCCATAATGTAATGAATACTAAACTATTACATGTGATTAATAAAAAATTGCTTCATTGGTTTTAAGAAAAGATTGAAATTACAACATTTTATATAAAAATAAAACAATGAATTCTCAAAATACTAATATAGTAATTAATTATAACTTAGTGAATAATTTCATACAACATCAAAAACATAGAACAACATAGATTGAATGGGAATTCAAACATAGATTGAATTCCCAATCATACATGTGGAAGGTTATTACATTTTTCACGAGGAAAACAATGTTATTTTGAATAAAACAAATTACAAAAATCAATAAGAGAACCAATTTATTTCATTTTTTATAGGTATAGAATTAAAAAAATTTTATATTCAATTTATTATTTGTTAACTTTTTCTAAAAGAATTGCTTATAGACCTATTAGTAATCAAACAATATGTTATCATCATAAAAATTATGTTATACATATGTAGGTAGCCAAACTAAAGCGGGCCTTAATTAAATTAAAAATAATTGAAGCTACTCTCAACATTGTGTAATTCTACTTATAGAATATTATAAATGTGAAATTCTACATATTTGGATAGTTGTTACTCAATCATGCAAAAAACAACAGATTTTAATGAAATTTGCCACAGACAGGTTATAGTATGGATAAACTCATAAGATACTCTTATCTTGTAATTGGCTTAGCAATTTTGATGAACTAGAAACAATTTTATTTATAGTTAACCTTTAGTTAAAAGGATATTAAAAGTACCATCTATTATTTTTTTTATTTTTATTTTTTTTTATTTGTTCAGAAATCCTGATTTTTTTGTGATCAGTTTTGTAGATTTTGGTTTACTTTTCATTTGTTGTACAGGGTACTCAGAATAGTTCATCCCTGGAATCCAAAAATTCAATGTTAAAAGCACTAACTTCCAAAAACTGTAATTAGGTGGAATTGTCGACCCCCAGAAGTGTCAACCTCCGGATCTCAATATCCGTTGGGGACCTTGAGTAGCCAGTACGGATCTTTTCCGTTATACGTATACCACTATTTAAATATATTGAATAATACATTTTAACCATTGTTTGGTATAAATAACGGAACACGGTATTCAATTTATTGATTTAAAACATGTTTTCCTCATTTTCAACCTTTAGAATCCCAATACATCGAGGCCGCCCATATACATCGCGCCGCGGCAGTTATGGTTAGGTTAGATTATTATATTGTAGAATGAACCTGTAATTTGTAAAAACATCCTACAATAGGCTATGCTAACCTAACCTAACCATAACTGCCGCGGCGCGATGTATATGGAAATATTTTGGGATTGCTGACACATAACGGAAAAGATCCGACATTAAATAGTGGTATACGTATAACGGAAAAGATCCGCCAGTACAATATAAATAAAAAAGAAGCATATATTATTGAAATTGATTTCTAAAAAACATGTTTGTAACTTTAAATAGCTCGTAATAAGGTAATTTCCAATATATTAAACCTGATTAGGAAGCTAATAAGGATTATTAAAAGTTTTCTCCACGTGGACGATGAAACATTTATTAACTATTTAAAAGTTTTACTTTACGAAATCAGCATGAATTTTTAAATACGACATCATGCACGAACACATTACTTTCTCTCAAGATACACATACGAGATAAGATTAGCGTATGAAAGTGCATGTCTAAAATGGGTAGCTCTCTATCTTTAATTACAAACTTGCTCTGAGATAATTTTAAAAAAATCGTGTAAGTTTGTCCAAAAACGTATTTCCGAAAGTTAGTAACAACACTGTTACTCCCCTTGTTCCGTCACGTGCTAGCGCCGTTAGTATGCAGGCAACTCGGCCTAACGATTTTCATGCTCGATTTTCCCGAGGGAATGCTAATTTTCTGGGGAGAGCTTATCGAGTATAACGACACCTGGAGATGCCCGGGGCTTACTCAAGGGGTGGTACGAGGCTACGCAGGATCGGGAGGATTTGTGACTCCTGGTAAAACTGTGGATGAGAGATCCTGGGGGATCTGTGATGGAAATAAATTGAGACGTTGTTTTTAAGTTGAGAGGTTAAAATAGAAAGATTATAAAAAGACTTAAGAACAAGTTTTCTGACTTTATCTCGGTAATATGGAGAGTGGGTGAACCATAACGGCAATGGAGGGTGAGAGTAGATGAACAGTCAATAAGAAACTGCAAATTTGGGCGGTAAGAGAATTGAAAAAATATAATTGTTATTAGTGGTCTATATTTATTTAAAAGCTACCAACCAAACTTCTCAGAGGGTTGGTACCAACCAAACCACTCGTAAACATTAAGTCGCATTTAAAGGCTGTATCATGTTTTTCGTATTTGGTATTAAGTTTGTAAACAAATTTTTAAAATATTTTAACTACCTCACAAAAAATGTTGATTTTATTTATATTCAATATAGTGAGTGATAAATTGCGTATCTGTAACATATATGACAGAATATGGCGTTACTAACCTGATCGTTACCTCCTAAGACTCGGTTTAGTTGTTTTTATAACAAATAACCCGTAATAGTTCTAGAAGGTCCTATAGTAGATAATATTGTCTGTGCACAGACAATATTGTTTGTCGCAGTCAAGAACTATAACAGTGATATAACTCAGGGCTTCCCAAAGGTACGTGTACCACTGGTGGTACGCAAGAGCATTCATGATCGAATGCACATTTTTCAAACCGTGAAAAAATAAAGGGAAATATTTTGTCAAACGGGGAATATTTTCTTGTAAGGAAATAAATTTAATTTGTTAACTGCTTACACTATTCCAGCATATCATAATGCAACTAATAAACTAGAATTATCGTGTATGAAGCAGTGAACATTTAAATGATATACATTTTTTTACAAATTTAATTTCATACCACAGATAAGCGGAACCTTTGATGGGGGTTGGGCTTTCGCTCGTTCATACTAAAAAAACGAGTTCAAGCACTGCTAGTAGTGCTTGAACTGGTGGTACGCCAAGTAAAGGAAAACGCCTCAGGTGGTACCCTAGTCCATTAAAGGTAGGGAACCACTGAATATATCTACTAAACCTTCAGTGACATTGTACAGATGACTCATCTATCACACACTACGGCGTAGGTCAGGGTACGAGAGCTCTCTAATACACTGGAGAAAAGGGCTTTGGTGAAAAACAAACTCGAATTTCACGCGTGTCCCTTGATGGGAGATATGACAAATTGCGTAAGCCTGGTGGGAAGAGGCTGACATAAGCGTGATGGTTCGTGGGAGGGGGGGGGGCTTATCGGTGTATCAGACAGATTGTGCTTTGATAAGGGGAATGATGATGAGCCAATGGAAGAGTAGTCTTATGTGAAGTAGAGGCTTCTGGGCTTTGAGATTACTGAATAGGCCTACATCAGAACGAACTTGTCGTAATTAATCAGATTTTCACCTTTACAATTACACCACCCTTGCATCTTTTAAGCTCTACTAGGTAACAGATAATCAATCAAACCTAACCTAACAACCCATGGTGGAAATACTTCTTGTAGGTCAAAACCACGTGACCAATACCAAAGGTAGGCTACATTGTTTGTAAGTTTGGTTTAGTTCTAGGCTTCGTAGACAATCTTAACCATTTGCGGGGACATTCCAAAATGGACCCCAGATAATCTCAAAACCTCGTCATTACCCATCTTAATAAACGCTAACAACACTAATGGCAACCTCATAAGTCAATCAGTTTCAAAACTGCAACAGTTCCTCAGCACAAAGAACGCGGATTGATGAGGAGAAAGTCTGATATAATTCCATCGGCTCGCTCTGAGGAGCCGGCTGATTGACCGGTCTAAACGTCGGTCCGTTCACACGCGAGGCGTTAAAATGATTAACTTGTCAGTCCGTGATTTACGTCGTGTTTTAACATCTCACGCCAGCCGACGGCGGCCATTGCTGGTCGGCTTTCTCGTCGCCGACCTCATAGATCTGTACAGTAGACTCCCGCAAACCGAACCTCGATACTCCGAACGTCCTATAAATGCGAAAAATACCTCACGCTTCGGCAGCGACGCAGCCCTCCATCAAGATCATTCGATTTTGAACAAGTGTAGCCTTCTTTTTTCATTATTTTCAACATATATCTCAAGTAATAGCAATGTTTGTGCCAGTAATTTGGTTAGTTGTGAGGTCTGCCACGCCACTACTGTTGGTTTAAACTGCATTACATATATATGAGACTACACTTGCGCGCCACTACTAGACCTCAAAGCAGCTGATATTTAGAGATACAACTTTGAATATTCATGAGAAATCTACCTGTGTATTTACAAAATCATTCTTTGAACCTTTCTTAGCAAACTGACGTATTCAAATACAAATTTGGTAAAGAAATATTGTCAATTAATTGCATTATTGGTGAAAAAACGCATAATGTTTCTTCTTTTTTTCTACTTCCTTTCTTCGATAGCCCGAACATCGCTTGGCCCAATTTACTGTGTAGTTCGGGTGTGCGTGTTCAACTGAAATTTTCAAATTACATGGAATTTGAAGATTGGACGCGGTTATGATTTGTTAAATCTATGAAGGCACGTTTTTCTCTTGTTTACCATCTTGTTTACCTTTTTTAGTATCCTGATTTCTTATAATTAGCCTAATGGGCAGGAAATCTTTAACTCCAATGTTAATTAAATGTGGGATGAATCGTTCCTATACATAAGAAAAATGATGTAACCTGAATGCTATTTTACATAATTCTTAAAAGATCATAAATTATAATAGGCCACATAAGGTCAAATTAATGTCACGATTTTATGGTAAAGGATACAGGAATTAAAACAAGTCGCAACTCTTATCCGACTTATGCTTGAAGCAAAATTCATTGGTCAATAAATTAGGCGATGAATTAAAATTATCTATATTTCACCGGTCAGAATACTAAGTTTCATTTAATATACAAAAATAAAATATTAAACACCGATCAGTATTTCCTTAAGACAAAGACCTTATGTGATGTTTAGAACAATAATAATTGCCATATTTCGTGAAACATGTTCTATGATAATTTTTATTAAGAGGTATTGACCCACCCACCCTTCCATACATGTAGAGATATATTGACCCACCCACCCTCCCATACATTTACAGAGGTATTAACCCACCCGCCCTCGCATACATGTACAGAGATATTGACCCACCCACCCTCACATACATGTACAGAGATATTGACCCACCCGTCCTCCCATACATGTACAGAGGTATTGAAGGATGTAATATGCAAGGTTTATAAAATCTTTATTTTAATAAAGTAAATGTATCCAAAATATCTATCCTTGCTGTGCCAAATTAAAGCTATGACCACTTGTTCGATGGGTATAGGTGAAATATTTATATTCTAATACAAATAAATTGTTTCCTAAAAAATATGTAATATTGTTGTTTCTTAAAACTCATAAATATTTTGTTAAAGTTTATTGATTTTTTCTTAACGCTGATCTGACAGTAACGTTGCAGGTAAAATATGTTACAATCCCTCAAAGTTTAGATTTAATAAGACGTGTTAGATATAATACGTCTTATTAAATCTAAACACCGTCGACATACAGTATGAGGGATTCGGTCAGTCTACGCCGCTCCGATGTGCGTCATCACGACGGTCCGCCCACAGCTGATTTGTGATCCCGCTCATTACTGTTCCCGCCAAATATGATGATCAGCTGACCGCGAGGCCAAACACCTACTTACTCTTTGGTCAAGCCTCGCCGGCAAGATAACGAGATTGTTTATCTTATTTGCCGATTTTGCACGCGTTGTCGAGGTTATTTATAACAAAGACGTCTTCCCACTTAGAGCCCTAGTTATCTATTTTGTCACGCTTTTGAATTACGGGATTTAAAATATTTTTAGGTAACATGTACAGTAACTCTGAGGTAGTTTTTTTGTAATATTTTTTCTTGTGTTCTTACAGCATCCTCCAAGAATGTTTTAATGTATTGAGTATTAGATGTATATATGATTCATTTTATACTCATGCGTAGGATCACTATGTATAGAAACAAACGTACTGTCCATTACAATTTTTAAAGTTATATCTATATCTTTTTATTTTTATATTTATTTAGGGAAAAAGAAATCAGAATAAGACTAAAAAATAAATAAAAACAATAACACGTTAAAGAAATTTTACTTACATTTTGTAATATTAAATATTATGTCAGCTCTGAACAAAATCATAACATATTTACACTTTTGACTACTGTAAATCCTACAAAACAAAGTCAACATTTCTTTTTACGCTTGAAAATTTAGCAATAACATCTTCATCACTTATGTTAATGTCTCTATGGATGGAAAGTAGGGCTAGCCCATTAAGTCTGCTTTCTGAAGTGGTGTTGCGTAAGTAAGTCTTCAATCTTCTTAAGCTTGAAAAATGTTAGCACGATAGCAGCTGGATAATTAATAACGATACGCGATGAATAACAATTAAAAATGTGATGAACATTTTTTTTTTATTTATGGATAAACAAATATTTATTTTTGTATATTTCGGGGGGGGGGGCCAAGGCCCCCTCGGCCCCCCCCCATATATACGCCACTGATTACAATCCATTAATTTTCTGTAGATGCAAGCCTGCTATCTAACAGTGATTGGTTTAAAATAAACATCCAGGCGACTGTTTGGCGTACTATTGTAAAGCACAGATATAGGTTGCTTTAGCGCTATCTGTGATAACCGAACGTGAACTAATTTCCCCAGACAGGAAAACCGGCTTCACAGGACCCAGTGATGATGATAGGACCTTTGTTTCAGAGTATTAAACAATGATGACATTTAAAGGCATTAATTAATTTACAAAAAAAGACATCTTTTTTAATATAGATTTACTATCCTACTAAGACTTTTTATAATATGGCCAATTGTGCAAGTTGAACTGTACTAGGCATAATTTATAAAGTTCAAACATGTTTCTAATGTTGTCTAACTCTGACTAATGCACTAGCTAATGGCAACATTGTAATTTATAGAACATATTTTTAGTAAATAATTAAATATTTAAAAAATAAACATTTCCTAGTTACTGAATAGTTTGTGTTCGTTCATCATATATATATACAAGCAAGTCTCTGGGAAACTAGATAAGGCTCACATAGATCGCTAACGAGTGTATCATTGTTACTAACTGATGTCGTCTGGTGCTGAATAAGTGCCATTTGGTAATAACCGAATACAGTATAAAAGAAATTGAAGAATACATTTCTTTAAAAGAAAATCGTATGTATTGGAATGATTGAGCAAATAGTCTATTAGAATTTAAGAACAACTTTTCTTTTGAAAGTGTTATAACTAAAATACTTTCCCATTTTTAATAAAACACTGACTATGTACAATACAAATAGAAATTATAACATAACTTCAATACTTGACTATCAATAGGCCCACTTTGATGATAAATGATAGAAAAAGACCAATACTTGATACTGGGAAAAAACTGAATTGCTGTAGGCTACTCTTCTATAATTAATTTAATAAATATGATCTGAAGCGTACACTTCAAAGCAAAACATCCGGTAATCAACTCCAGACGTCTTACAAACAATCGACCACAAAACACCGAATATATTACTTTATCATTGGCGATTAACTAACTAGCAGAGGTGGTAGAAGGGGCATAGATCACATTTAATGGCGGTTAAACTTGTTTTTGATTGCGTCTGTGGCCGCTGGCAGCGCTAATGCTCCACAGTTTATGGTTTATGAGAGCAGTAGTTCACAGAGCCGCCACAGGCTGCGCTGCTCTGCTCGCTGTCTGTCAAGCTTTACGGTGCAAAAGTGGGGTTAAAACAAGGAAAGTAAACCGAAAGTCACTAACTCTTTCCGTAAAACCATGCATAATGAACAATAAACTTCTTACGATCTCAAACTGAATTCCAGTTCAAACAACAGTTGTATAGTGTAGCAGTGTTATTTTTTGTTAGTAGTTTTATCATTCATTCAGGAATTTAATTCCTAGTAATCCATAATTGACATTTAAATAAAACCATTTTTATTAGAACAGACAGGTTCAATGCTACAAATAGCATGTTTGACACAATTTATGACAAATTTAATAATATGAGCACTGAGCAGTGTTTTAATTGTTCTGACAAGCTATTAGTGTAAATAATTCTCCTTCAATTGACTTTTTACTTTTAGTTAAATGAACATTAGACCTCGTTTTAATAGTTTTTAATGGTGCATCATCCAGTGATCAAGAGCCCTGCCAAATATTTCTCGGTATGCCATGACTAAACGGAGTGCTTCAAGTATTGCTTACACCACAGAAAAAATGAAACAGAGGTCGCTTTGTTATGGTCCCAGCGAATGTCTTAGTGGCAGTTTTATATGGATAATAATGGAGAGACTAACAAGGTGCTGGCCCTGCCATCCTTTCGGAAAACTCGAAAAATAACTACTTGACACAATAACTCGACATACATTTAGCGAAATATTGGATGCGACCTCTGTTTCTTTCTTCTGTGTGTATACACACCAACTGGAATGCAGCAGGCGAAGCAAGAGCCATGACATGTGAGAGAGATGAAGTGTAATATGGTATACTGGGTCATATGGAAGGGGGTCTGTGATTTGGTGAACAACAGAAATACACTATCGAATATTTAAGTTGTGTCCAATTCATTAGATTATTTTCTCTAGTACTCTTGCAATTATCCCTCCACTTTCGTCTGATGGTGCACCACTCTTTGTACTTTTATAATAAAGGAAATTGGCAGCAAATGACTAACTACTTTAGTACCAAACAACCATGTAGGCCTATTTAGGTACGATAGATGTGACCCACGGGTATATTACTTACAAATATATATATATATATATATATATATATATATATATATATATATATATATATATATATATAAATCATGTAATAGGAATATCTTTGCGACTCAGTCGTTTGATTAGTTAGTGAGGCCCGCAACCACAGCTGGTTTAAACCTACGATCTATATAAGAATTTTATTATATAGATCGATGGTTTAAACTGCATTACATTTAAATGGGACTAAACTAGCGCTCCACAATGGACCACAAAAATCAACCGAAAATTTGAGGTGCACAACGTACTGAATGAGAAATCCATCTTTGTGTATGCAATAATATAATTAAGGATAAAATCAATGCCTCTACTGAATTCAAACAGCTATTTTTATATTGTTTCTAGTAGAAATCTAGTTCCTTTTATAAAAAAAACATTGTGAGGTAGATTATGTGCACCACATAGGCCGTATATATTGTGTGTTTGTTATATATTGTATGTTTTGTCCCATGCTTAGGCTTGATACATATATAACTTCTAACGTTATTCAGAAAAGAGTTAGGCGAGATTATCTTGCAGACCTTGCTGTAATAGGTATTTTTCTTGATTAGGTTAGGTTATGTTACGTTAGATAATTTAGGTTACGTTTTGTTAGGTTAGCCTACGTTATTTTATTTGAACTTAGCCATGTATCGTTCCAATAATAAAGGAATTCTATTGTATTTCGTCCGTATGGAAAAATGTCCAAGGTTGCCTACGTAAAATCGAATTGATATCACTTAACTTCTAGGACTGGTAAACATACAAGATTAATTAATTGGTGTAATTAATTATGTATGGATTAATATGTTTCCATGAATAAGTGGAAGTGCCACTAGGAGACGCAGATGAGTTGGCTACTGTGTCATAGTCGACTACCCAAGTCGATTACACTATCATCGTCGATTAACTAACCAACTGAGGATGTAGAAGTATCATAGATCACATTTAATGGTGGGTAAACTTGTTTTTGATTGCGACTGTGGCCGCTGGCAGCGCTAACGTTGCACAGTTTATGGGAGCAATACTTCAACAAGCCAGTACAGGCTGCGCTGTTTGCCAACGGAACAAATATTTAGGTGAGACAAGTTAAAAAGTTAAAAGTGAAGCCATTCAGTGAGAACGGAATATTTTCTAGTTTAAACTTGTATTAATGGCAATTTTCTATTTAGTCTACTAAATATCCGTTCAATTGTTTGCACACTAGGAATTTATCTTAAAGTAGGCCTTTATTAATATAGCATACCGTCTATTACAGTCTCTTGATCTACAGTCAACGTAAAAAAATAATGTCAGTAAACAGTCTTAGAACATGCTGTGAAATTGGAATATTTTACCAAAAATGTTTCTGTAAGAAATATGTTAGTAAGGAAATAAAAAGGAAATCTATAACTAAAAAAGATTCTTCTCGTTGATTACTTTATAGCAACAGGTTTAGTGTTCAAAAGGTTTGTATGTACTTGTATAAAGCACATGTGTTAAAAGATTTTTAACACCCAGACAGCTCTTGTGATTTTCTGCAAAATGTGATCTATGCTGGAAGAAGGTCTGTTCAGTACAACCAGATATTGCATTGCATAGAATGCAGAGATAATTTGATACAGGATACAATACTCAAAGGTTGATTAAGGTTCTTTTCATGGGTGCAAAAGTACATAAGAACCAAAAAAGAATCAACAAATCACATGGCTTGGTATCAATATCAAATTTAGTTTTCCAAATTTCTCCTTCCTCTATTTCCTTTTGAAAAAGGAAAGGATATAGACATCAATAGTTAATTGGAAATTCTTTTCTAAAAATAATAAGTTTTTAAATTATAATAAAATAAAATAAATAAAGTATTTTTTTAAGGATTGCAATTATTTTTTAAACAGAAAGGAATTTCTCAGCGATAAAACTAAATTAGTTTACAACACAACTGGAAATTTAGAAAAGCCATTTCTGCTAAAAAGAAACAGTAAAACACTCCACAGTTGTTCTAAACAACACAAATATCCAAGAAAGAGACAATAGAACAGAAAACTACCGACCATTCTGACTACTGTATAGAAGTGTAAAAATCTCCGAGACTTAAAACAGAAGAAGACCTGAGCAACAATAGAACAGAGTCATTGGACGTCCGACAGAAACAAATCAGTCCAAGAAGGGTGTAAAATTTATTACGACCGCTGCAAAAACAGGACAATTCTGACACCTGACACTGACAATTTGGGGGTAAGACTTTTTCGAAACGTTATTTTAATAATGGCCGTCGTCCAGTGGAGATGATACTCGCAGCACCAAATAACGCTACCGGTTTATAGCTGCAGAAGAACAATGGGTGTAGTTAAAATTGAAACATGGTGGACGGCGCGGGCTTTGTAATCTACCACACATTACGGCCAAGTTTACGACTTAATTGTAGGCATTAGGTAAGAATGTGCGCATTAAATGGACATTACGGTGATGTCTTCATCCAGGCCGGCTCTGTGCTGCCAGGCGCACCGCTAAACTGCGCTCCGCCATCGAACTGCGTGGCAATTAATTTGGAAAACGTCTATTTTATAGGAGTTGCAGTGTTATATTTGGAGATAATTCAGGCCAGCATCGGTAGCAAATTCTCTTTGAAAAATAATTTAATTAAGATATCAGAGAAAACCCGTAGGCTTCAGCAGCAAGAAAGTACTGATTGTTTTTTGAATTTTCGACAGAAAAGGTGGAAGGTATGCTTGATAAATTAAACACTTCCTAAGTTTCTTTACTGCTACTCAACTTACAAACACAATCCAAAAACAACTCCAAACACTGTGGACTTCCTTCTTGTCTTTTATGCACGATTCGTGTAACTCTTTATTTCTCTCCCTTCTCCTCTATACCCAAGAACTTACACATTCCTCCCATCTGGATTACCAATAATAATTCCAGTTTAACAATCCTAAGATGTAAATGCAGACCCGACCCTTGTTCAGTGCATGCATCGATTTAATCATATTGTAGGCTAAATATCCTATCAACATCAGCGATGGACACACTTGATAAACAGCTTGTCAACAGATTTGCTTCTTTAAAATTTGTTTGAAAATTGGTTTGACCAGTTCACTAATGATGTTAGGTTGTTTTCAATGTAGTCAACGGTGTTAAATGATGAATTCATATGGGTCAGCAATGCCGAACGGATACTGGCTGTAACATTGATCCCATCAAGGGTAATTACTCATAGTACGTAACTGTGAGCGAAATGTCTTGAAGACCCATCAAGAATCAATACCTAGGTCTTCTTATGAAAAGTAATCATCAAATTTTAGGACCGCAAAGCAAATTAGCTTAATTATGTTAGATTAGTTGGGAAGACCCTCAAGACATATATATATATATATATATATATATATATATATATATATATATATATATATATATATATATATATATAGAGAGAGAGAGAGAGAGAGAGAGAGAGAGAGAGAGAGAGAGAGAGAGAGAGAGAGAGAGAGAGAGAGAGAGAGAGAGAGAGGCAAGAATGATACTGTTGTCATAGACAATATAAACAGACTAGAAAAATTTTTAAAATTTATCGACAGGACTATTGTAATAAAGAATTGTACAAACAAAAACGTCTTTTTAAGTTTAAGGACAGTGCCCATATTAAACAATACTGCTTAGATGTGGTTCAAGTGTAGTTAAGGGAGGGCAATATACAATGAATAATTTACTCACTGATAAAACATAAAATACACAAAATTACTTTTTGTACAGCAATTACATACGAAATCTCAAATCGGATTTGTCAAAAAGCGACATTGGTTATATTAGTGTGGTGATGTGTTGATGGGGGTGGTTAAGTTTTAGGGATGAAGGGAGGTGTGTTGGTGATTACAATGACTTACAGCCCTCACAGACATCTAAATGGTAATGACTACGTTAACAGGCTGTGACATCTGTCTGTGAGCGCCGCCTACTGGTGGTGTCTTACACCCTGGAACAGAGCATTAGGGTTTGCGTGCATTTGATACAAAACCCAAAAAAGAATCTTCATATATATATTACATGTATTAGTTTAATTTATAAAAATATAACTTTATTACAAGTTATGTTTTGCATTAAATGGTATTAGTGTCGAAGTTTGTAAATATTCATACAAATCCGATTTATTTTAGAGATTTAACAGGCACTCGATACGTTCTTCACCGTTAAATAGCCGTAAAACAAAAGATATTATTTTTGTTTACCAAATCTAATAAATAGTGCATACAAAAGATTTAAAAACAAAAAACTACCTTTTCAAGGCTACATTTTCATCACATCGCTTTCACGTCTAATAGTACAAATCATTCCTCGCTTACACTTTATCCTAGAGAGAACTGTTGAACATGATATAAATAAAACTTATTCGTCTTTTTGAAATTATGTTTTTCCACCATGTTCTCCTCCACGACCGTTTATATTTATCTAAATTACTCCTTCACGATCCTCCCGACTACACCAAATTCCTCTTCAGACTCTCCAAAACTCACTACACTACACTCCCCCACCCGACTACTCAACAACACATTCTCCATCATTATCCTCTCACCACATTCATCTTCACAACTAGCCCGACTACAACTCACTCCTCTTCAAACCCCTCCTAAACTTACTTCACCTCATGCCCACTAAAGACCTTCTGAACTACATTACATAACATACCCTTTCACGACCCTCCCTACTACCATATTCCCCTTCACGCCCCCCAACCCACTACACTTCATTCCTCTTCACGACCCTCCCGACTACCATATTTCTCTTCACGACCCCCCCCCCCACTACTATACCCCATTCCCCTTCACGACCCTCGTGACCATCATATTCCTCTTCACAACCCCCCTCCCCAACCCACTTTACCACATTCCCTTCACGATCCTTCCGACTACACCAAATTCCTCTTCACTCTCCAAAACTCACTACACTACATCCCCCCTCACGACATACCCACCCGACTTCTCAACAACACATTCTCCATCATTATCCTCTCACCACATTCTTCTTCACAACTAGCCCGACTACAACTCACTTCTCTTCAAACCCCTCCTAAACTTACTACACCTCATGCCTACTAAAGACCTTCTGAACTACATTACATAACATACCCTTTCACGACCCTCCCTACTACCATATTCCCCTTCACGCCCCCCAACCCACTACACCTCATTCCTCTTCACGACCCTCCCGACTACCATATTTCTCTTCACGACCCTCCCGACTACCATATTTCTCTTCACGACTCCCCCCCCCCTACTATACCCCATTCCTCTTCACGGCCCTCGTGACCACCATATTCCTCTTCACAACCCCCCCTCCCAAACCCACTTTATCCCATTCTCCTTCACGAACCTCCCGACTACAATATTCCTTTTTGCGACCCCCCTCTCCAACCCACTATACCCCATTCACTTCACCATCCTCCCAATTACATTAAACCTCGTTTTTTACGATACCCCAAACCACTCCACCTCACTTTTCTACTCACGCCATTCCCCACCACTTAATATTACTCTTCATGACTCTCCCAAATCCATTACATCATGCCTCACAATCCTCCAAACTACACTATAGTTCCCTTCATGGCCCACTTTACATTCCCTTATGCGACCCCCCTCCCCCAGCCTACGAACATAATTGATGATGAGTTATCGCCCAACTCTCTAAACACATACTTATGACACAACGACAACTCACCTACTCAAATTCCAAACACATTTAACTGATAGTAATACAAGGGGGTTGTGTATGTTGGGAGGGTGGGACCAGTATTCAAAGTAGTCTTGGTCAGGAGTCTTGTAGTGTGTCTGTTTACCTATAGTAAGTTCAAGGGTGTGAGGTGGTAAAATAAAATGTTAAATGTACTGTATTTGCATGCTTGGAAAGTGAGCACTATACAAAGTTCTAGGCTCACTATTCCACATTTTCCTTCACCCACTATAATATCTATTATGACTTTCTCAACCTTATTTCACTTCACATTACTTTCAACCACGCTTTGAAACGTCCAACGCATGGATTTCCAAACGGCTAGTACTATTGTGGTCTGCACACAGCTGGTGGAGGATAAGCTTTGTCAAATTATCAACCAATTGTTTTATGTTTCCGTTTTCCAAAACCTACCATTTGTTATTCTTCGTTTTAGAGTGTTATAAATGTGTCATCTATATTTATAAAAGAGGATGTTTGTATATATGTATATATATATATTTGAAGTTTATGCGCTGCCAAACCATCCAACCGATCGCCATGAAACTTATGGATGTTGTCCTGTATACTCCCGAGAGGGTTTCTGTAAAGTTTGATGCAGATCCGTCCACAGGGTCCCGCCCCACAGGCTCCTAAAGATCCCATGTTATTCAAATGGAGAATCTGAATTGTTTACAAAAAACATATGTTTGTGTGGTTTAATGTAGTTTCACATGCCATAAGCAGATTGAAGTTCTCACAACAACAGTACTGTATATGTTTTGATTTATTGTAGTTCTACATTTCACCTTGAGAGTGTAGCACACACTACTTTTACTTGATCGGGTGATCTGTATTTGGTGTTAACCTTTTTTCCTCGGTAATTAAAACATGCGGTGAAACGTGAAAATAAAAATTAATAATAATTTGTTTTGCAGTTTACTTTTTATGACATGCCTCCTAAAAAATCTAATATTGGTAGAAGAAGCAAAAATGCTCGAATTCTTTCACCTATTAGGTTCTAAATCAAACTCAATATTATGACCGGCGAAGCGGGCGGGTACAGCTAGTATTATCTATCTATATATATATTATAATTTCTAAAGTACTTTTTTTTGTCGGTACGCCATAACTTCCTTAATTCTTCACCAATTTTCATAAATGAGGTGTCATTTTAAAGCTTTTTTTACCCACTACTTGATGAAAATATACAAATCTCTCATTTTCCAATAGTTTTTTGGAAAAACGACCTATTATATCATTCTGCAAGTAATTTAAACTTGAAATGTTTATTTACATTATTCGATCAGCTGTAACATGTGAATTAAATAAATCAAAACAAACATAATCACATCAAACATAGTGTTTAAAGAGGTACTTTGAATTTGTAAATAACTTAACCTAACATTTATAAAATAAATTATATTAAATTTAAACTCACATGTTTTATTTCTTCTTTAATCCATATTTACATTAGGTTAAATTGCACTCTAACTATGCGTTACTAACTATACTGTGTGCACTTTAATTAAGAGGGATTTAAAGAGAATACAGTGCGAATGCTTCGCACGGGTCGGCTAGTATTTCTATAAAAATTTAAGAATGAAAAAAAATGTAGGCCTAGTATTAGTAATAGTCTACGAACTATATTTAAGTCGCATCAACCCTTAAAATGACATTTTCCATCTTAATCTTTACTTCAGTTGGCACTAGTGGTGCAGTACTGTAACGGAACTATGTATTTGCAGACAAGGTATTGCTGAGATTCTAGGCAATAGGTTCAAATGTTCGGACCTCTAATACCTAAATGACATTCGCACAATTGTTATTATCGGTGTGGACACTACTAGAGAAGACTGGGGTGTCCATGTTGGGTGGTAGTCAGTGTCGGGATATTGTGTAGGGGAAAGAACTGAGTATAAGGCTTGTCAATTAGCTGAAAATCAGACCAATACTACGTGGTTTGGATTCCACGTAAAACTTTAGATCCCTTAGTTGCCTTGCTATTGAAATATTAATGAATTGCTAAGGAACAGGAAGCTGAGGAACAGTCGAACTCAGTTAGTAAATAGACTATACAGGCCATCCACACAAGCCTACAATCATGCAATCATTCATATTGCACAAAGTGGTATATGAATGATAAAAAAAAAAAAAAAAAAAACGCACAAAGTGGTGTCGGTGTCTCATATGTAAGAATAAGAAACTAAGAATGTAATATGTTTTCTAAATGATTATTTTTTATTTAAAATGGTGTAAATGTTAAAATATTATAAAAGAAGAAAAAAGAAGATAGTAGTAATTTTTTAACTATACCGGTTTTATTCATAGATAAGAATTTATGCCAATTTTGAGATCACCGTTGAAATCCCGTTACAAGTGTAACAAAGCGGGTAGACAAGTCAGCACCCTAGTTAAGGGTGGATTACACGATGCAATAAAGGCCTATAAGAACTGTAATAAACAGGGCTGCCACCATGGCACACTTCATTTCCCGACGATCCATATTCATCGGTGGAATCCCTACTTAGCGGGGACCGACCGCCATAAATAAATAAGAAATTAAATCAGGAAATCCCATAATCTCGCGTTGAGTGAGGGTAGCAGGACATATGTCTCCGCTAAGCTCGCCGATCATGTCTGTGGTTCTTGCCCCTCCTTCCTCCCTCTAGGGGTTTTAATCCTTACGACTCGGTTGCTAGGAGACCTCGACGCCCGGCTCCCGACCAACCACCCACCAAATTGAATGGATGAATCCCGTGCCGCTGGATTGAATCGAAATGTGCCCCCCACTGACTTAGACACCTCATTGGTTTCTCTACAACTTCAGAGAAGTGGAAAAGTCAGTTTTCTTATCTGACATTCAGTTTCAGATACAAATAAATAACGTGTTAAAAGTTAAGGTTTTTTTTCTACCTATAAATATTTTTTGTTGGGAAAGTTTGACGCGTGCTAATTATAGCAGTTGATTAAGTTAAATACTTAAGGAAGAGTTGACACTTAAGTATACTAATACTCGCCTTCAGTAGTAGGTCAGACAGTGGCGCCCTCCTAGCTATTTTCTATAAATATAAATTCAAAAAAATAAATAAGAAAAAAAATCAAACCACAAGACATAAACATCCAAAACCATAACTTTTTAATACCATTAAATGCAACTTAAATGTTGTGGTTAATGTCACAGACATTTCTTCACGCTCAGTTATTGATACTGTATATCCTGGGTAAATGTTGCTAGGTTTCATTTAGTAGCTCAGAAAATACTGACTGTAATTAATTTATTATTAACGGGGCAAATATTTAAAGAATAGTTAAATATAGGATCTACTGTAATTAAATTGTGTACTCCCGAGTTTGAAGGTTGTTTACTAAAAAATTAAGATACCTATGAAAATTCCAATCACACCATTGTTTCTCTTGTTTAATTTTGAGTTATGACATGCAATTTTACATTTTATGATAAGTTTTAATTATTTTGATCCTAGTTGGAACAAAAAATTACTGACATTTAAATTAGTTTTGGCTGTACATCAAATTTACACAGTTCTCACTAAAAAAATTATTTTGATCCTAGTTGGAACAAAAAATTACTGACATTTAAAATAGTTTTGACTGTACATCAAATTTACACAGTTCTTACTAAAAAAAAAAAACGTTTATGTATCGCATTTATATTTTAATTCGTGGTTGATAGGAATTTTTTCTATAATTTATATGAATTTTAACTTTTCGAGAAAAAAGTTCTTATCAATTCCCTGACACGTTGTTTTATTGGCTTCTAAGGTCGTAAATTTATTTACTTGGTCTTGTTGCAATCTTTATGACATACATAGTAACATCATACAGTGTTAATAAAAAGTCTGAGGACGGTTGAATATTGTTTAGACCGTTACAGATAAAGGTACAAAACTTTGCACATTGCCACTGGACATAAAAAGCTATTTTACCTTGTATTCAGTGATCCACTACCTTCGTAGGGGAACGGCCCACTAGGAGTCGGAAGAAAATCTTAAATGTAAGCATAGGTCGATATGGTACCAAACTCTCGGAGGCGATGGGGGAGTTCCCTAGTGTATTTCAGGCGGAAATTCACGCCATTGATACATGCATTAGAATCAATCTGGAAAGGGAATATAGGGGCAAGATGATTGCTATAATGTCGGACAGTCAGGCAGCCATCCAAGCACTGAGTTCTCCTATTATCAGGTCGGGGATGGTTTGGGAGTGCCGGCAGAGACTTAACTTGCTAGGGAGAAGCAACAAGGTGACACTTCAATGGGTGCCGGGACACATTGGTGTTGAAGGGAATGAGAAGGCAGATGAGCTTGCAAGGAAGGGGGCATCGACCCCGCTTGTGGGACCAGAGCCTTTTTGTGGCCTTGGAGATGCCTTCTTCAAGGAAGAAATTAAAAGGACAATGGTGGCCAAAAGAGACAGACTCTGGAGGGCCACAGCAGGGCTGAGACAAGCTAAGAAGCTGTTGGGAGGCAGGAACTTCAACAGATTCAAAGTATGCATAGGCCTAAGCAAAACCAGACTGAAGAGGGTAACAGGCTTCCTTACTGGGCATTGCCTACTGAGGAGGCATGCTAGGAATCTGGGTCTGGTAGAAGATGCATCATGTAGATTCTGTGGAATGGGAGAGGAAGACCCTCTTCATTTACTGGAAGAGTGTGATGCTATAGCGACAAAGAGAGCCAGGCATCTGGGTCGGTACCAGATTAGACTGGAAGAAATACCACATCTAGAGATCATCCAGATCCTCCGATTCCTAGAGGATCTGGGAATTGATGAATTGTGACCGAGCAGTCTCGGGCAGAGCATGGGGGGCAAAATAGATCTTGATAGGTCCAGTTGCTTAAATTTCACCCCAAATCACAATACAATACAATACAATAGGTCGATATACATACCGTTTTAAAGGTCTTAGCTAGTAGAACATCATACCGCAAATTATACCTCAAAATGTTAATTATGAATGAAATGGCAGCGCTCAAAAGTTTCAACACTAATCTTATGTGCAAGACTTTAAATCACCACCATTTTGTGACGGATAAAGATTTTAAAATTTGGTTTGCGGCATTCTTCTTTGCTTGACTAGCCCTTTAAAATAATGTGCATATCAACCCATGCTTACAAAAATCTTTTCTACTGACCCCTCGTGAATCGTTCACATAGAAGAATAGCAGGACACTGAATACATCTTAAAATAGGTGTTTCTGTAATCATGTGTGAAGTTTTTTTGGCTTCATCAGACATGGTTACAAAAAAATTAAGCCATTTTTAAACTTGCACATAGGAACAGTATTAAAACTTTCGAGCACCGCCATTTTGTTTAGGACTAACCTTGTGAGGTCTAATTTTCGGTATGATGTTCTACTAGCTAAGACCTTTAAAATGGTATGTATCTATGCTTACATTAAAGATTTTCTTCCGACTCCTAGTGGGCCATCCCCTACGAAGGTAGTGGATCACTGAATACATGGTAAAATAGCTTTTCGTGTCCAGCAGCAATGTGCAAAGGTACATTGAATATTGTCTAAACAATATTCAACCGTCTTTGGTCTTTTTATTAACCCTGTGGATACATTATTATTACAGTCTATGCGTAAGTGATTTTACATTTATTTAAATCAATATAAAATTAGTAATCTATCATAGCTATACATGTCATAAGGATTACAACAAGACCTAGTAATTAATTTTACGACCACTCGAAGCCAAGAAAGTAACGTGTCAGGAAACTGATAGGAACTATTTTTCTCGAAAAGTTAAAATTCGAAAATGTATAAAACTTATAGAAAACATTCCTATCAACCACGAATTGAAATATAAATGCAATACGGTTTTTTAGTAATACCGGGGTAAATTTGATGTACAGTGAAATCTAATTGAAATTCTGGTAATTATTCCTACTGGGGTAAAAATTAATAAAACTTACAATAAAATAATTTAATAATAAATAAAAATGCATTTGACATAACTCAAAATTAACCGAGGAAAAAATGGTGTGATTGGAGTTTTCATAGGTCTCGTAGTTTCTTAGTAAATAACCTTCAAACTCGATTGCACATAATTTCTGCGCCGACAGTAGGGGTATTTTTGGGAACAAATTAAAAAACTTGTATAACATTGTATAAGTCCTTGGTTAATTGTGTTTATAAAGTTCAACTATTTTATTACATCTCACTATAACGGTTGACGTTTGTATATTATGTGATGGTTGAGTAGTCCGTCGTTGAACTGGAGAGTAGCCAAGGTGTCCATGTGTCGTGATGTATTTAATTAACAAATCAATATCCTTTGCGCTACAATTCGTCATTATGTCTTTAAGATTGTTCTGAAATTTAAATCGTCAGGGTTATAGGTGCACATTAACTCAAATGCAGAGGAAAGTCACATTTTCTTGTAAAAAATGTACAGTAAATTAGATCATCAAACCTGCGAACAGATGTTTTTATAAAATGGAACTATGCCAGTGTATGTTTGCACTTATGTATAATATAAATTTCAGAGTAAAAAAACGAGAGTTTTTAAGCCAAAGAGAAACAACGGTAATGGAATTCCAAAAAACTTTTGACATGTGGAAACCAATTCCGTTTGCCACTTCCACTTGGTCTGACTGCGGACATCTCCGTTGGTCCTCCCCTTGCCGCCTCCTTACTCCCTCGGACAAATCTAAAATCACTGACCAAGCAACCACAGTCCCAGCACGCCTCTCTGGGAGTCGTGTGTTATTTCGACATTTCAGCGAATCCGAAAATTGTCGTTCTTGGAGCCTTAGGGTGAAAAGTGGATTTGTGGACGGGGGTGGGGGAACGGGAGTTGCTTCTAACCCTCTCTAGGGAGTCTATGTCAGGGTCGATCATCACGCTTGGGTGATCCTTTTAATTACCCCATATAACTGGTCCGTCATGTCTGTATCATAAGGGAATATGGAAAGGGACGAGTGAAGAAACGATAGAAGTGCTACTGTAAAAATATACGGTAATCGTGTTTCCGGCATAAAGATGAAATGATTTTAACGAATTGGAAAATAAAAGTATGAATGAGAACTATTGTTTTTATAAAAGGATTTAATTTACTAAAATTAACTAAATATGAAGAAAGCTAGTTCCAGTGTTATTTCGTAACTAGCTAAGCTAATAGACATTGTCCTTGTCAAATTTGACCAGTTTCTACTATTCGACGATGACATTCGATGCATAGCATCTCCTTCATTTGCAGTTTACAGGAACAGGTTCTCTTGTTTACGTTCCAAACTTTTTTGGATAGTTGATTTCGTTATTTAAATTCACTCTTGGCATCGCTCTGTACTTTACTTTAATTGAAAATTACTTTGTTTGTAGCATTACAAGTTCTGCGACCTAAATTGCTTTTTTGTAGCATTATAAGTTCTGCGACCTAAATTGCTTCGCATCATTGGCCGGATTTAAGTGCGTCTAAAACTTTTCAATGACAAAATTATAATTCACCTAAAAAGTACTATTTATTGAGACTTATTAAAACCTCAAGAACTGTAATTATGACTGGATTACCTCATCGTCACAACTGACTGTTTCGAGATCGCAATCCCATCTTCAGATCCATTTGACTGTCACGTTAGGGATTTTAAAACACAATTATATATTGTTATTTTAAGTTTATATTGTTTTATCATTTTTTGACACTTAAAATAGATTTGATGATGTACCTGTGATCCTTAAAAACGAAGAAATATTAAGATGTGTACACGAAATTTGACAATAAGGTATTTTTAACATAATTTTACAGAGATAATGTATTTGCTTTGTTGTTGGTGTATCACTTGAAAATTCAAAATCAAAATACATAACATCGCCTACAACAAGTACGGGCCCAATCAGACCATACGAAGTACAAACAACGATGTTTTGATGAGTTGGGCTGTCCCTTGTGCTCATACTTTTTTCATTCTTTCCGAATGAGCTGTCTTTTTTCTCTAGACCACGTTGTTCAGGTTCTTTTCCCTGTCAACCTCTGACCAACAGTCCAATAAAAAAATTGTTGCCTGAATGTATCCTTGTTTTAAATTTCAGTTTTTACCTACTAAACGTCTTCTACGTCTTCTTTTAGAGCAATAATCCTTTTAATTATTTCTGTTTTGGCCCTACTTCTATTTTCAGGAACTTCTACAATTTTCTTTGTTAATTCTCTTTCTCTCACATAATGGTTTATTACAAATGAATATTGCGTTATGGAGTAAATACATATGAAAGGAATTATATGTATGTACAGAAATAATTAAATGAGTATTTCAACCAAAATCATTGATGGGCTAGTAAAATAAATTTAGAGGAAACTTAAAACTAATTATTTATTTTTTAAGGATCTTAAAATACAATGCAATAAGCTTACTGTATGTTAAACTAAAATCTCACTTTAGACAATGGAACTGAAGACTATCTGTTGAATGAAGATTAATTATATGATTTAGCTTTTGTATTAGTTCTCATTGGAGTGAGTTGATTCAAACAAATAAATTCATTCAAAAGAATTGAACTGCTATCAATCGACCTCATACGTAGATGAACTTAAATTATATAGATCTGCGTACTTACTTAGTAGCTACTTAACATCGCTAACTTTCCTAAATGATGACTCAATTTTCGTCAACGATTCTTCGAAGTGACAGTCGCTATCCTTCACGCCCATATTACCGAAAGGTTACATACTTCCCGATGGTAACAACGATAAAGCTCCAACTATGGACTATAAAGATATAATAATAATAATCTATCGGCTTTAAAAGTTGGGCAATTAAATGGCGGCTATCTTATGGAGGATCTGCTGGAGCTCGGCATTAACCCCGACCCATGGCACTCCTTGTCTTCGTACTCCAGCTGACAGACACAACTTTATATTACGGCAATCTCTTCTCTTGCTCCAGCTGACTCCTTACTGGGCTTGTACATAGAGTACAAAGTTACTTCTTTACTTGACTCCAGCTGATTATTTAGGCATTTTTCCATGTCTCTTTTACAGCTCACATCCTGTGAGCTTGGTCCTTTATGTCTGGATTGTTTTCTCATTGTATCTGAATCCTTACGACCTTTTCCTTTAGTTAGTTCTTTCCTTACTCTAGTCACTGAATATAAATTCTCTCCAGTCTCAAAACTGAACTTATCTATAGACTAAACTAAGTCTCATATCATTCTTATTCCCACTGATAACTTAGAATCTCACCATTTAACCCTGGTGTGTATTCCCATTCCAGCTGCTCTGGCTGACTTTTCATGGAAAAGCCATAGACTCTACGAAGACTACATTGATTAAAGCTAACGCTTTATGGTCTTTTTCTACAAATTCCGGAGTCTTTTTATTCCTTCTAACTACTGGAGCTCTTTATTTGATGGACTACTATTTTATTACTACAGCTGATTCTTCGTCAAAGTATTTTAATCCTAGATGTCACTCCACGATAGGTTTGGTTGAATAAGAAATTAACGTATATGTTCATTAAATTCTTTTTAGTAAGTGGCAATCGAGCATTAATGTTGGTTTCATATGAAAGGGTAATAGTGCACAGTATTTTATTTTGTTTTTTAAATAGAAATTTTAGCAGAGAAAAGTTTTCTCTTATCTAAATTGATTCTTAACTGATAAAATACGAAATCAGAATTGATTTTATTTTCCAGATGACCGTATCACTTGTATTTTCAACAAAACCTTCATCACAACCCAATACTATCCTATGGCTATTTCTAACATTGGATATAGAACCTTTCAGGTTATGTTCGGTGAACGTTTCTGCAACCAAACCATAGTTTCTTTTTCAGTAAATGATACTCCTTTGTATACTTTTACTCACAATTTTTTTACCAATCAACACTTTTTCACCGTACTATCATCCATTTCAACGACAGTTGAAGCCTCGTTGACTAGATATCGCAGAGTAAAATATTAATTACCATGGCTTATTATGTGTTAGTTCTTATTAGGTGACATAAACGATGAAAAGGAGATTCTTAATTCCGCGATGAAAGTCATCACTTTTATTTAGATAGCTCATTTATTTATTTTTATTTATTTATTTATTCATAAGACGGCGATCGTCAAGATATGGGCGAATATGGATTTCGAATGAGTGTAGATGAGCGAATGTAGTCATTGTTACAAACTAAGGCCGACTATTCCTTAGAAAGTGTGATTAATTAATAGCCCAATGACAAATGAACAGCCGGTGATTACCAGCTGATCCTTCTCAAAATGTATTGACTCTGAATACATTGGCTAAGGCTTCTGACTGCGGAGGTCAAGGTCTGAGGTTTGAATCCTCAACTGAGCTAGTGGCCGGTACAAGCCTGCAGGTCCATGTGATTGGCAAGAGAAGTTTATTATAAATAATTGTTGGCTTGAAACATCTGCCGAGAAAAAGCTTCACTCAAGTTCATAGAATTTTAATTAATACATCTCAAAAACTATTCATAAACCAGTGATAAGCGAGATTTGGAGATGACAAAACTAATAAACTCTTTAGAAGAAAGTTATAGCAATTGTATTCCGTGTCTATAAGTTTAGGGAATACAATTAGTTTGGTAAAATGCGGGCGTGTTCGTTTGTTGTTCCTATGACATTTTTAAAAACAAAGTTTTGAGACATGATAAATATTTATGTTACCCGTCCTTTTCGCCACATGCAACAAATCGCAATGTACAATCCTAAATAGACCGTGTTGAGGGTGAAAAACAAGCATAATCAATTATTGAAATGCTTCTGTGGGGCGAAAAATAGATGACTCCCAGGGGTGTGGTGTTTGTTTGAAGGGGAGTTGGTCTGGAATTAAAACGAATCTGATGTCATCTTGACCGGATGCTCTTTAACAAACCGAGAAATATATGCTGGAGTCTGGAGACCATATGGGGACGATGCGTCAGTAAGCTATGTTCAGGTTTCTTAAAGTTTTTTTTTTTTTTTTTTTTTTTTTTGCTTTTACTTCCAAATTCATCCAACTGTTTTATATACCCGCGTATCTTCCAAGTCATTAAAAAGTGGAGAATATAAAATACTAACCGGCAGCTCTTACTTCATTTCGGGCTGGTTCTCTAAGCTTGCTTACCCCCCTTTTCCGTGATTCTCTCTAAACCAGCACATAATATAAAAGCTCAGCCTACCACCATTATCCTAGATAACAAAGTTTTATAGTCTATAAAACCCTGTAAGTTTACTTTAGAGGGATGCAAAGTAGTGTAATCATGTCAGAGTTAGTAGAAATGACCTGAAACATTTCAAAATGAAAACCAAATTTGCCAAGTTTTTGTGTCATATTTATGTTCTTTTCAGTAATTAAAAAAAATAATTGGTTTAATGCCAATGTTATTCAATGGGATTAGGAAACGTGGAAAGGATTTTACTATCCCATAGGAAAAATCCTTTCTTAGTTGGTCTCAATGATACAAAAACTAACTTCACTCCAAATTTCATTTCGGAGATTTTTTAATGAATTAATTAACTAGTACATTGTTTTTTGATTTTATATATTAATAAAACATTTATTAAATGTATGGTTGTCTGGTCGGTAACTTTTATTGACCACAAATTTAAAATAAACAAACCATCCTGTACTCCCTCCCCCATTCTGGACAGCCCAATTTTTTATTTGGAGTTATGTTTTAAGAAGACGACAAAAACGTGGGTTTCTATTTCCAGGATTCAGTCCGTAATAACAGTTGTATCGTAACACTTGAAGTGTCATTTGATAGGCGAAAACCAATTCTAGTGGACCATAAGTTGATTTTTGTAAAAAACTGGAGTATTTTTCTATTATTTTACAGTTAAACACTTGAAACTTTAAACACCATTCTTGCCAATTTTAAATAATAAAACCTCAAAACATCAACTTATTATACACTAAATTAGATATTTAATAATCATACAGTGTTCACTATAACTCATTCTAATAATAAACACGAACTGTCCATTTGAAATAGAACCGCGTGTTTTAACCGCGCGGACGGTTAGTTTACGGAGCGGCTGTTGTGACTTGCAGTTGAGGAACCTGCAGAGGTAGTCGCCGAATTAGATTTATTCCCATAAGAGCATTGTTAACATGCGAACAGCATTGTGGCTTAACAGTTTGTCGGAAAATTATAGTTTTTACGTTGTTTGAAACCTTTTTTATCGTTCATTTGCATTCTTTTAAAAATTATTACTAATAAACTTAAATTCATTATTTTTTATATAGGGTGTTACAAAAGGTGGGGCTGACTATGCATTTTCAGATTCTAAGTATGATTCTAAGCTAAAAATGAACAATATTTTTTTCAGTTTTCGCCTTATTTAGCATCTAGACGCCATTTTTTTTCTTTTTCATAAAGCAATTCATATCTTTGTTGTTATCTTTACGATTGTTACAAAACTCGGTAAACGGCTTCATGTTAGAACGTAGTATTTAATAAAAACAGTTTTGAAATTATCATTATTATTTTCAAAATGGTGGCCATTTCATTTTTATTTTAACAATTTTCTAAAAAATCATAGGTTTTATAAATATAATGTAAAACACAAAAAGTTTTTAAACAACTTTCCCTTTCCAATAATACTTAATTTGTAAAAATCGCTTACAAAATAACTATTTTATAAATTAACCTTAATTCACATGCAAACTAAATGGCTACTAATTTGACAGTATTTAAACAGTATGTGAATTAAGGTTACTTCAAAAATAGTAATTTCTTAAGCAATTTTTTCAATTGAGGTATCATTGGAAAATGAAAGTTATTTAAAAACCTTTTTGTGTCCTGCAAAAATTTTATATGACCAGTGGCTTTTTTACACATCTCTTAACATAAAATAATGGCCGCCATTTTGAAAACACTGAAGATAATTTAACAATATTTTGTAATTGATCCTACCTTTTAACATGAACCCGTTTTCTGAGTTTTGTAAAAATCGTAAAGATAACAACAAATATATAAATTGTTTTATTAAAACAAACAAAAAATGGCATCTAGCTGCTAAACAATAAAAAAATTAAAAAATATTATTCTTTATTTTTAGCTTGGAGTCACAGAAAGAATATGAAAATGCATAGCCAGCCCCACCTTTTTGTAACACCCTGTATAATCAATCACAAATCAATATTAAGAAAAAGACGAAAGGTGGATTCTCCAGTAACGATCTTTCAAACGACGTAAGAATTACAATTTCCGACAGTTCGTTAAGTTACACTGGTATTCCACATGTAACATTGATCTTAGGAATAAATCCAATATGACGACTACCTATGCAGACTCTAAAGCTCTTTATAATACAATACTAATTATTAATAAGTACTAATAATACAAAATTATTTATCAATTATTGCGTTTTTTGTTTGTTATAGACGATTTTCAGATGTTTTATATACAGCACTAGTGGACACCCCTGCATCGTCGCGTGCCAACCCCGACTTTGACTGCAAATAATAGTAGGTAGATTGATTATCTGTAGAACGTAAAATTACAATATTGAATTATTTACAGTATTTCACTCACACTACTTGCGTTGCTACCTATTTATTAGTATAGAGTATTACTTAGCCTATTTTAAATGTGTTTATTTCATTTGTGTGTGTGTGTGTTTTTTTTTTACAGCTGAAGTTTACACTCTTTATTCATCAATAGAGTAATGTCAAATATATAAAATAAACATGTTTATTTATTTACAAAACAGCTGTTATTAATTTACTAAAATCCACCCAATATTATTCTTATGGAAAAAAAGGAAATTTTGATGGGCTGTTTGTACCCCTTAGGAATGGAATATCGAAAAATTATTTCTTATTACGTCCCTTCCATACTAAAGCTAACTTCCTTTAAAATTTCGTGGAAATCCGTATGGTAGAGAGAGAGAGAAAGAGAGGGGGAAGAGGGAGAGGGAGAGAGAGAGAGGGAGAGGGAGAGGGAGAGAGAGAGGGAGAGGGAGATAGAGAGGGAGAGGAACGGAGGGAGGGAGGGAGGGAAGGAGGGAAGGAGGGAAGGAGGGAAGGAGGGAGGGAGGGAGGGAGAGAGGGAGAGGGAGAGGGAGAGGGAGAGGGAGAGGGAGAGGGAGAGGGAGAGGGAGGAGAGGAGAGGAGAGAGAGAGAGAGGAGAGGAGAGAGAGAGAGAGAGAGAGGAGAGAGAGAGAGAGAGAGGAGAGGAGGAGAGAGAGAGAGAGGAGGGGAGAGAGAGGAGAGAGAGAGAGAGAGAGAGAGGAGAGAGAGAGAGAGAGAGAGAGAGAGAGAGAGAGAGAGAGAGAGAGAGAGAGAAGAGAGAGAGAGAGAGAGAGAGAGAGAGAGAGAGAGAGAGAGAGAGAGAGAGAGAGAGAGAGAGAGAGAGAGAGAGAGAGAGAGAGAGAGAGAGAGAGAGAGAGGAGAGAGAGAGAGAGAGAGGAGAGAGAGAGAGAGAGAGAGAGAGAGAGAGAGAGAGAGAGAGAGAGAGAGAAGAGGAGAGAGAGAGAGGAGAGAGAGAGAGAAGAGAGAGGAGAGAGAGAGAGAGAGAGAGAGAGAGAGAGAGAGAGAGAGAGAGAGAGAGAGAGAGAGAGGAGAGAGAAGAGAGGAGAGAGAGAGAGAGAGAGAGAGAGAGAGAGAGAGAGAGAGAGAGAGAGAGAGAGAGAGAGAGAGAGAGAGAGAGAGAGAGAGAGAGAGAGAGAGAGAGAGAGAGAGAGAGAGAGAGAGAGAGAGAGAGAGAGAGAGAGAGAGAGAGAGAGAGAGAGAGAGAGAGAGAGAGAGAGAGAGAGAGAGAGAGAGAGAGAGAGAGAGAGAGAGAGAGAGAGAGAGAGAGAGAGAGAGAGAGAGAGAGAGAGAGAGAGAGAGAGAGAGAGAGAGAGAGAGAGAGAGAGAGAGAGAGAGAGAGAGAGAGAGAGAGAGAGAGAGAGAGAGAGAGAGAGAGAGAGAGAGAGAGAGAGAGAGAGAGAGAGAGAGAGAGAGAGAGAGAGAGAGAGAGAGAGAGAGAGAGAGAGAGAGAGAGAGAGAGAGAGAGAGAGAGAGAGAGAGAGAGAGAGAGAGAGAGAGAGAGAGAGAGAGAGAGAGAGAGAGAGAGAGAGAGAGAGAGAGAGAGAGAGAGAGAGAGAGAGAGAGAGAGAGAGAGAGAGAGAGAGAGAGAGAGAGAGAGAGAGAGAGAGAGAGAGAGAGAGAGAGAGAGAGAGAGAGAGAGAGAGAGAGAGAGAGAGAGAGAGAGAGAGAGAGAGAGAGAGAGAGAGAGAGAATGATTAATGTAACGATAGAATAAACCTACCGTATAAAATTAAATGGACTCAAAATTATAAAATTGAGTGATAGAGTACGCATAATCAGTTCATATAGTTTCTAAACAAATGAGCTAGACCACAGAGAAAAAGGGAAACAGAGGTCACTTTCTTTGAGCCACAGCGAACACCTCAATGACAGTTAGAATTAGATTACAACTTTAATTGGGCTGGGTAAAAAGCGACCTGCGTGTTATATTTAGCACATGTAGGGTTCCAGCGGCAGAGGGGAATCTTTCCACCGCTGCGCTGCCTTACTTCACGATGTAACTAACTTCCACCTTCAAGTGTCAAACTTCCGCAAGAGTGTTAAGTCGAAAAAATAACTGTAATGAACTGTACAAGTTTTTTTTAGTTGATGCTTATAGTTTATATTGTTATTGATTGTGTCATTGCTATTATTAATTGTTATTTGAATAACTAAATAATGATTTAATTTAATCGTCTTAAGCTTGATTCATTGGTGTTATTAAACCCAACCAATGATCACTGTTGCTAATGACGTAATGGGCGAGGCTTGCAATTGCCTCGCCAGCCCACTGCCTTTCGTCATCGTGATTGCCATTACACTTTTTTAAATTTAATTACACAGTGCGGGACGAGTAGTTCCCTGTCTCTCTTCCAACACTCAGTACATTTCACTCACACAAGTGAGTTCAGTAGGTCGATTTTTAAGCCTATTAATAATGTACGTATTTATAAATATATTTTAACTCCGTTGTTCTTGACGATTTGGAGGGAGATAAGGGGAGTGACTGACTCCGGTGCTGTTCCCCTGCCGTTTACGTACGGCAAACTAGGGAACTAACTACTCGACACCCAGTATAGGATGAGACCTCTGTTTCTTTATTCTCTATCACTAGACCAACAGTATAGGAGGTTAAGTTTAAGGAAACTGAGGAACATCATATGTCAATCACAACCTATTTTTATGATTTAAAGCCATTCAATGTTATGTATTTTAAAAAATATATATTTAAAACACGATAATATCTTATATAAAATACATATGGTAACAGGGTATTTTAAACATTCATGGGATTTTATATAACATACAAAAAGCAATATAACAATGTAGATTTGATATAACAACAAAGCGGATAGTAGGAAGGTGAAACATTGTTCTTGGAATCATTATACAGCTCACATTTGCATCTCCATTTCCCTAAAAGAATAATCCCCCGTCGTATAATTAGGGGTAAAACCGACTCGCCGACTGCCGGCAACAAATCTGCATGAAAGTTGCAAAAACACCGCAGAATTGCTTAAATCGTAACACAAAGTTGTCGTAAAATAAAAACCGTCTGTGTAAGAAGGGTGGGTGGGAGGGCTGGGAAAGGGAGGTGCATTTGTGGTGTGGGGGTAGTTAGTTAGGGGATGCAAATGTAGTGAGTACAACGTGGAATTAATTCGGGAACCTGGCCTGGCGTGCCAGAGAGGGAGTATTCGCCACCAGGAGCGCTAGTGAGCTCGTGCAATTTATATAGTAATTATTATGATGTGGCCCTGGTGGGCCGTAGAGGAACTTTCAAACACCGGCCATCCCTTTAATGGAAAGTAATAGAATAACCCGGATTTGGCGGGCTTTTATGTTCGCAGTGTGCTTAAACAGTTTCGCCTAAGTACAAACTAACCTCTCGCCAACTTTGAGGTTAGGGCTTTCCTTAAACTCAGATTAGCTCACTTAACCAGTCTCGTTCCACCCAAGTTCTTGGTACTAAAAGTTAATTTTACGCGCCTCTAATTGCGAGTTTGTCCGCTTGGAGCGCTGGTGGAAAATTGAAAGCGGCGGAGAAGAATGCATTGATCTTTAGGGACCTATTCATTAGGAACTCTGATTAGCTTCTTCCTCGATTTATTCTGCTTGGAAATTAAATTGTAACTTGGTTTCAAGAGTAATTTCGGACTTTTCTCTTTTGTTTTTCTCTCGGTGATTAATTGTTTTGCGCTTCAAGTATTCCGTTACTGTATTGTTTTGTACTGTGAAGCAAGTTTTTGTCTATGAATTTTACTTCTTTGTCCCGAAGTTAATATTATAGTCTACTATATTTAAAAAAAATTATTTACATTGTTATTCTAACTTAAAAATTCGAAGAAAAATCATTCACAAACAATTTTGTTATAAGATTTCTAAATAACAAACTGTCCTGTCATTCATCTTAACCATTGTAACTTCAACATTTATATTCACAAAATATAACCGATCGATGGTTTCATAAAGATTATTAATTTAAAAAAAATACCAAACTGTTTCATTACTTATTTCAATAAATAGCTACACTTCGAAGTGCTACTCAATTAACTCATTGATTCAAAACTGCAAATAGTATTTAGTCCTGGGAAAAATGATGAAAACGAAAGGTCGTAAGATATTGATTTTTATTTTATTCATTAGTTAGCAATAAAAAAACTCGTACAGGTCGTTACAGGTTTGTTTGTCAACTAAACTCTGTTGTAGAAGTTAAATTCTTGAAGACGGAAGTTAGTCTCGCCCGTGATGCACGGCAATGGTGAAAAGAGCCTCCTCCACTGCTGAAACCTCCAGACACACGCACGTACGCGCGCGCACACACGCGCCCACCCATACACGTACAGTGGTAATAACCCTCACCCACCCATACATGTGGGTGAGCATACCTCCCATACACATACAGTGGTATTGACCCACCCGCCCTCCCATACACGTACAGTGGTATTCTGTTGAGCCATTGAGTTCTGAGCCATTACAGTACGGACTAAGAATTCGTATTACTTCGCTTTTTTTCAGTGTCCCTAACAATCTTTGAATGTTATTCTCGGTGTTGCTGTTATAATCCGATATTGACGTTTTCATAATTTATCTTTTAAACCAGATTAGGTTCATTCAGTTTAGAACATATCAGAGTTCCTGCTCACAAATTACTATTAAGTATCTAACTCATAAAACTATTTAACATTTTTATTTTTCAAAAAGTCGTAAAGTCATACAGACATTGAGTAAGATTTTGGTTACGTTTTGCTTCATTTTCCATCCCTAACTTATTTCTAAGCGATTGTTTGGTTTTTCGTTCTTTAAAACCTTGACACAGACAAAGATTGAACAGTAAAAACACTCAAGTTTAGGCCTAAATGTTCTAAAAGAGGCATAAATATAAAAGAAATATTGTTGTTTATTGTTTATTTGTGTCCCTCTATGTTTTATTTTTAAGTCTAGACTTCATTTAATATTTCACATATACATGTAATATGTTTGACATATATATACCGTATAGTAAATGCAGAAGTTTTTTTCTTTTTTCCTTTTTATGAAGTGGATTTTACAATAATAAGAGTCAACTAATACTACTAATACAAGATAATAAAAGCCAACTAATTTATAAAATAACCATATGATATTAACACTGGAACGTTTTGAACGTCGGAGGCTCGGCCCTGAAAGTTTTTGTAAACCCCTCAATATTGCATTATCACCCAGTTCTAAGCTGTGTTTAATGTCTCTACACCGCCAAAAGGCTGTATTGTACCTATCAAAGTTAACAAAAACATATTAAATTAGTGCACTGTTCAACTACAACTATGCACTACGTTACGGGTGCCATCCCAGTAGGTGTGATCTATTGGGGACTATAATAGGTAGTGATGCATCCCAATGCATCAATAAGATAGGTCAAAGATACAAAATAAATAGGTTTACTTATTTACAAAACAGCTGTTATTAATCTGTAACTGTAGTGGAACAACAACCCAACCTACGTTAAGGTTAAGTCACATTAATCCTGATGGAACCACAACACTCTTTGGGTTGACTACAGACTGCTGATTTAGGAAATGCTATTGAATCAGCATGTATTGTCCCCGTTTTGATTATAGGTTTCTTTGAAGCTTCTTCGCTAAGAGAATATAGAATAAAAAAGACTTAAAAATACATTATTTTTAAATAAGCTAAGTATCAATATGATATCTATCTATCTTTCTACTATAAAGTCGAACAGCAATTTTGCTGGTATTAACGTTGGAAATAAACATTAAACAATACTGTTTGACCACTTACGGCAAAAATAAAAAAAACTTGAAGAAAAAACTATTCGACCACTTGTGGCAAAATAAAAAATAAATATAGAACAGTGTACAGAAAATGTCAAAACATATTGAACAGCATTGCTTGACCACTTACGGTAAATGTCAAAACATATTGAACAACATTGCTTGACCACTTACGGTAAATGTCAAAACATATTGAACAGCATTGCTTGACCACTTGCGGTAAATGTCAAAACATATTGAACAGCATTGCTTGACCACTTGCGGTAAATGTCAATACATATTGAACAGCATTGCTTGACCACTTACGGTAAATGTCAAAACATATTGAACAGCATTGCTTGACCACCTACGGTAAATGTCAAAACATATTGAACAGCATTGCTTGACCACTTACGGTAAATGTCAAAACATATTGAACAGCACTTGCTTGACCACTTACGGTAAATGTCAATACATATTGAACAGCATTGCTTGACCACTTACGGTAAATGTCAATACATATTGAACAGCACTTGCTTGACCACTTACGGGTAGATGTCAAAACATATTGAACAGCATTGCTTGACCACTTACGGTAAATGTCAAAACATATTGAACAGCATTGCTTGACCACCTACGGTAAATGTCAAAACATATTGAACAGCATTGCTTGACCACTTACGGTAAATGTCAAAACATATTGAACAGCATTGCTTGACCACTTACGGTAAATGTCAATACATATTGAACAACATTGCTTGACCACTTACGGTAAATGTCAATACATATTGAACAGCATTGCTTGACCACTTACGGTAAATGTCAAAACATATTGAACAGCACTTGCTTGACCACTTACGGTAAATGTCAAAACATATTGAACAACATTGCTTGACCACTTACGGTAAATGTCAATACATATTGAACAGCATTGCTTGACCACTTACGGTAAATGTCAATACATATTGAACAACATTGCTTGACCACTTACGGTAAATGTCAATACATATTGAACAGCATTGCTTGACCACTTACGGTAAATGTCAATACATATTGAACAGCATTGCTTGACCACTTACGGTAAATGTCAAAACATATTGAACAGCATTGCTTGACCACTTACGGTAAATGTCAATACATATTGAACAACATTGCTTGACCACTTACGGTAAATGTCAATACATATTGATCAACATTGCTTGACCACTTGCGGTAAATGTCAAAACATATTGAACAGCATTGCTTGACCACTTACGGTAAATGTCAATACATATTGAACAGCATTGCTTGACCACTTACGGTAAATGTCAATACATATTGAACAACATTGCTTGACCACTTACGGTAAATCAATACATATTGAACAGCATTGCTTGACCACTTACGGTAAATGTCAATACATATTGAACAGCATTGCTTGACCACTTACGGTAAATGTCAATACATATTGAACAACATTGCTTGACCACTTACGGTAAATGTCAATACATATTGAACAGCATTGCTTGACCACTTACGGTAAATGTCAATACATATTGAACAGCATTGCTTGACCACTTACGGTAAATGTCAATACATATTGAACAGCATTGCTTGACCACTTACGGTAAATGTCAATACATATTGAACAACATTGCTTGACCACTTACGGTAAATGTCAAAACATATTGAACAACATTGCTTGACCACTTACGGTAAATGTCAAAACATATTGAACAGCATTGCTTGACCACTTACGGTAAATGTCAAAACATATTGAACAGCATTGCTTGACCACTTACGGTAAATGTCAATACATATTGAACAGCATTGCTTGACCACTTACGGTAAATGTCAATACATATTGAACAACATTGCTTGACCACTTACGGTAAATGTAAAAACATATTGAAAAATTGCTTGACCACATACGGTAACTGGTCAAAACATATTGAAGATTTAGTTGAACTTACGGTAAATGTCAAAACTAAAGACCAGGCATTGTAGACACTTACGGTAAATGTTCAATACTTATTGAAAAGCATTGCTTGACCATTACGGAAATGTCATATATTGGAACAACATTGCTAGTAACCTTAGGTAAATCAATAAAATTGAACAGCATTGCTTGCCACTTAGGGTAAAATGTCAATACATATTGAACAGCATTGCTTGACCACTTACGGTAAATGTCAATACATATTGAACAACATTGCTTGACCACTTACGGTAAATGTCAATACATATTGAACAGCATTGCTTGACCACTTACGGTAAATGTCAATACATATTGAACAGCATTGCTTGACTACTTACGGTAAATGTCAAAACATATTGAACAACATTGCTTGACCACTTACGGTAAATGTCAATACATATTGAACAACATTGCTTGACCACTTACGGTAAATGTCAAAACATATTGAACAACATTGCTTGACCACTTACGGTAAATGTCAAAACATATTGAACAGCATTGCTTGACCACTTACGGTAAATGTCAATACATATTGAACAGCATTGCTTGACCAGTTAGGGTAAATGTCAAAACATATTGAACAACATTGCTTGACCACTTAGGGTAAATGTCAAAACATATTGAACAACATTGCTTGACCACTTACGGTAAATGTCAATACATATTGAACAGCATTGCTTGACCACTTAGGGTAGATGTCAAAACATATTGAACAACATTGCTTGACCACTTACGGTAAATGTCAAAACATATTGAACAACATTGCTTGACCACTTACGGTAAATGTCAAAACATATTGAACAACATTGCTTGACCACTTACGGTAAATGTCAAAACATATTGAACAACATTGCTTGACCACTTACGGTAAATGTCAATACATATTGAACAACATTGCTTGACCACTTACGGTAAATGTCAAAACATATTGAACAACATTGCTTGACCACTTACGGCAAATGTCAAAACATATTGAACAACATTGCTTGACCACTTACGGCAAATGTCAAAACATATTGAACAACACTTCTTGACCACTTACAGTAAATGTCAATAGGTTTAACACTTCTTGACCATTTACAGCAAATGTCAAAAAAGTTGAACAACATCGCTTGATCACTTATAGCAAATGTCAAAAAAGTTTAACACTTCTTGATCATTTACAGAAAAAGTCGAAAAAACATTGAACATCATTGTTTTGATTTTTTAAGCTACGACAAAATAATAAAATATTGCAAAAACTGTTTGACTACTTACGGAAAATGTAAAAACATATTGAAAAATATTTTTTTAATAAAGGCTAAGTTTCACTAACCGGATGAAAGTAAATAGTAATGATACTAATTATATCAAGATGGAACTATAATAACTTAGTCAATAGATATATCAACATACGGCGAAACGAGTATCGGAGTTGGCACGCGAACCAGGGGTGTCCCCTACTTTCTAGATATATAATATGATTTAATGCCAATGCATTAAATCATATTAATGCAAAAATTAATATGATTTAATACTAACCACACGTTAAATCTAATCCACACGTTAAAAATAAATACTAAAGTATTTATTTTTAACGTGTGGTTTTTTTATGTGAGCATAATATTTATGTTTAATTATTATTTTATGTAAATAATATTGTTAGTTAGACTATTTTAGTGTTAAGACAAACTATTTCTTGATTTATTCTAAGTTTTTGTTAACAGTTTTAAAAATACTGTCATTTTAACTGACTAACGCTAACTAGGCCTATATATTGTATTACTCAAGATGTCACCACGTTCTGTCTAAAGACCGACTCTAAAAACGCTTGTATATTTCATACTTTGGCCACTCAATTGGCATTTCGTGTAAACATTAAAGATATATTTTTTAAACTAACATTAAAGATAGATATTCGGTATTTGGTACATACATAAATATTATAAAATAAACTTTGAATTTGGCCCTATAGTTATTTTCAGTATGTTTAGTTTAGCCTATAGGTTGGCCTACTCCTAGATATTACTGCCATATCAGGGTATTCCTAAAATGTTTAATATTTTATCTGCTCTGTTTTATTTAAATTTTTGTTTGTTCATAATTATAATATGAAAGCCATAAAATTTTCATTATAATATAAATTTACGGGATTTTTCCAGTTCGGTAGGCCTAATATGTAATAATAGCATTAATTATTGAAAAGGAAGTATGCACAATCTTGTAAATTAACATTCTATTATAATATGGATTTATAATAATTTTAAAGAAAAAAACTTACAACTGTATTATTTTAAATCATTTTCACTATAAAAAATATTTAATCCGTTGAGTTCTGTGATGGAAGATTAATATTTAAACGGTAAGAAACAAGAAGGCCTACTTTGTAATTTAAATTTTATTTATCAAACTAATTTTTAATTTTCATTTCTCGTCATTTTAATTTGGTATATGGGTTTGTATACGAAATATACTTTATATATTTTATTGATATAAAATGCAGTTTCCTGTTAAAATGAAACATGTCACAGCTTCTAAGAGAATCTTAACAATTTAGGAGATCGTAGTCTGGAAAAAATCAATCAATATCACTTAATTCGAGTGATAACAGGTTCGGCATGGACGTAAAGGAAACCAGGGAAGAGGGAGAGGAAGTAAGGGCTAAAAAGCGATAAAATAGTATGTAACGTAAGTATGAGGGCGCAAGTCTATCCGTGGCTCGGTTGCTAGGCGACGGAGGGCCTTTGATTGGGTCGAGAGCGTTCCCTTGGGGCACTCCAAACTTACGCTTTTTCACATCTTTTTAAAGAAGGAACAAGGGTGGATTTACCGTCCTCTAATGAAGACGAGTTTGTTCTTTGTTCCCGCCAAAAACACTCAACGTCTGTAATGAACAGCTGTTTCGGGAACCGTCTCGCATATCTTATGACATTCACTAAACCCCCCGCTCGCGACTTCCCTGATATTCTATTCTTTAGACCTTCTTCCCGTTTTATGATACACCTTTCTTATCTGACAACGTTTTTGTGTGTTCGTAATACAAGATTTCTTTGTCTTTGCACTTTTTATACACTTTGAAAATAATGAACTTTACTTACTAATAAAATCTTACGTAGTGAAACAGAATTAGTTGGAACACATTTCAAAGACAGCATGAAAGTCAACCTTTTTTATTACTAAATTTTATTTAGCTTGTCGATATAGACTGGTTTGGTTGATATTAAACAACTGTAAAAAGCTGTTCAATTTTATAAATACTGATATACTAAGTTCTTTTTAATTTAGTAATTAAATAAAAATATTTTGAGTGGAATTGAATTGTGTGTAATAAATAAAATTGCGTCATTAACTTGTCAAGTTTTAAACTCAAAATGCACGGACAAGATCTTACAAGATAACAAAATCTCATCAGTCTAGATTATTGTTGGCTGGAATTTCCAATATACTTGTGAAACTGCATATATTCCATGTGCAAGTTACACATGGTTGCACGATGGTTATCTGACGTCACCAGAAGCCTGAAGGTAACTACTATTTCCTAAGCGTTTGAACTAAATTTTGCCACTTTAGAATGTCCCAGTTACTTCTTTACTGGAGTGTTTTACCTAAAAATAAAGCAGATACAAACGCACAGTTTGGCAACAGCGCTTGGCCGGTTCGACTAGCAGCGCCGAGTATTCTCCACCGGTGAGCTACAAGATTTACTATGAACAAATTTTATAATTGCGGGATCCTTCTGTATCTACTCAGTTTTCCGTGATTGTAAGATATAGTCTATAGGAATAACAAGTGGCAGAAAAAAAATCATTATATTTGGCTTTCACACAGCTTATGGATATTCAAAACCGTAAATATATAATCTGAAGGGCAGTGAGTATCAGGCAGTACAAGGGCAATATTTAAAAGAAAATTAAGTGAGAAAAATATAATATTTTGTATTTATGTAACAGGGGTAAATATACTATATTATTTTATATTATCTCTACTTTTATAACTAGGGCCTATTTATTTTATAGCGATTTTTACTTTTATTTTACTTTATAGTTGTAATTATATTACTTTAAAACGCCATCTTAATTTCCCATCCTACTTCCCTAGTACTACATTGTTTATATGACTGTAGCGTACAAAACTAATATCCTACAAACTGTTACCTCAGAATAATAAATCATTTTTTCTAAAATTTGAAACGGACTTGTTTGGGCTGGGTGTTCTTAGGTCTAGCTATTTTTTCCTGCACCTGTAGTTGTGATTCTTGATCAAAGGTTTCGAAGCTCTTTACCCACGAAACCAACTCTCTCAGTTGAACTCAGTTGAACTCAGTTGAAAGCTTAAACAGTTTTAATATTAGAGTGTTCATTTTCTTTAAATCTACAGGGTGACAATTAAGTCTTAAGGTACGTTTACACTTGGATACAAGTATCTGGATTTGTATGAGATACAAGTCGAACTGACAGATTGCGATACATTTCCTCATACAGCCTGTTTGTACATACAAATCACCTCAAACATTTTGTCTGTGCAAAAATGTGCTCATACTTGAAATGTATGACTTGATTTTTGTGATTTAAAACAGCTTTTTGTAACATTTTATGTTACGTAGCATTGTTTTTGTTGTCGTTTTTATCGTGTTTATTCCTTTGCACAAATTAGGTCAGCACTTTGTTTTAGTTTAATTTTATATTTTTTATAAGTTGTATTAAATATATGAAAACCTGTTTAATTGGAACTAAAAAAAATTAACAATAATTGAAAAAAAGGGAATCTAACATTTGGAATCTGAAATACCAACAGTACAGAAATTGTAAAATGAGAAAAGAGGTTTTTCTCATTAAAAATTATTTTCTCAAATTACTTTCTCATTCCAGAAATAAATGGCCCTTATTTTAACTACTCTGTTGATGAGATTGAAAATGAATGGCATATAATCAAAAGCCAATTTAGCAGTGAGGTATACAAAAAACTAGGCATAATGATAAGTATACAAACTTATCTTCATCAGACATGTTTAGTTATATAAATTAACAAAAGTTATAGAAGAGCTTAATTCGGCTGTAAACAAACAATGTAAACACTTGACTTGTATGATGTAAATGTAAACACATGCATATTTTTATCAACCTTTTGACATGTATGAGGACTTTTATCTCATACAAATCCCGACTACGTCATACATGTATCTCATACAAATCCCGACTACGTCATACTTGTATCTCATACAAATCCCGACTACGTCATACATGTATCTCATACAAATCCCGACTACGTCATACATGTATCTCATACAAATCCCGATACTTGTATCCCAATGTAAACGCACCTTTAGGACGACTTTATAAATTTTAAGCGACAATGGATATCACAACTACATTTAGCATATCGTAGCTAGTAATAGTAAGCTACTTTTCTGTGTACATGGTGATCAGCTGTCAGCTTTGGGGGACGGCCCGTTGGGAATAAAAATAAAATCTTTAATGACAGCCTATGTTGAGTTGTACATCGTTTTAAAGGTCTAGTTCAGTGGTTCCCAACCTTTTATGAAGTATCGCCCCTAGGTGGAACTCCTCACTCACTCCTGTCGCCCCCCTTCTCTTAGTACGGTATACCCTTATTTAAATGTAAGAAACGTCTTGTTGTAAAAATAAAGATTGAATTATTCTGTTAAATGATTTATTACTGTATAGTGTATCTGTATACATACAACAAATAATTAACCAATGTAGATGTATCCAGAATTCTTCCTCTCATCAGCCTCATCTCATGAGTTTGAGCTCAATTTAAAATTTTGGGTATCTTGTAAACCTGTTGAAGAAACAAATTTTTGAGAGTTATTTCAGATTAAATGAAGAGTGTAATAATTTAACGAAGACATTTTCTTAAGTGTACTTCTTGTGTACAAATACCTAAACCTGTCCTAAACTTTTAATTTGTAGATTCGAATGAGACTAAAAAAGTTGCATCATAGAATACCCTGAATCAATTTTACAAAATGTTTATAATTTCAATTAAATTTATTTACCTTTTTAATGGCTCCCTTGCGCTTGGTGGACTGCAGCCTAAGCCTGAATATCCGCCTGTATGTTGGTCAGATGAAGGCGCAAGTCTCCTTTGGTGCAAACATCCAATTTGTTCCTTTGTTTTGTGAGGAGCTGGACGACAGAGCTGAATCCTTTTTCCACTAAATATGTGGATGGAAATGAGATTAGAAGGGATTCAACCATTCCCCACAGTTTTGGATAGGATTCCATGAGCTGTACCCAGGCTAACTCGTAACCATGCTGCTTAAAAATAATCTTTGCCTCACAGTCATATTTCAGGTCCAAAAACTCTGTCTGCAAAATATGTTCAAGGGTGTCCACCACATCAAACGAAAATGGATCAAAAACCCAATCTGGAATTTGAAGATTGGCAATGTCTTCAAATCTTGATTCCATGTCACATTTTAGCTTGTCAAGGTGGTCCGTGAAAGTGAAGATTTCCATTGAAGATGGAGGGATTCTGAGCATTTTTGTAGGGATGGAAACTGACACAGTTCACCACGACCTATATTACCTTTGAAAATGGCAAACTTGGCAATGAACGAACTGATAATGCCTTTTGCTTTGATAAGATTCATCTTATTTCCTTGTAGCTTCATGTTGACCTCATTGAGTTTTTCGAAAATATCAGTCAGATATGCAATCTCGAATTTGCGAAGTCTCAACGCTTGACTCAATTCAGGGTCACAAGAATCGAGAAACTCAGTCATTGTTTCGAACAATTAAAAAAATCGCCGCAAACAGTTTCCTCTTGAAAGCCACCTCACGGCCGTGTGCAAGAGCAACCGCTCAAATTCCTCATCATTTTCGTGGCACAGTTGTCGGAAGAGACGGTCATTCAGGGCACTGGCTTTTATCTTATTTACCCCATTAATTACTAGTTGAAGGGTTTCATGCAGTATACCACTTAATTTTTTTGATGCAAAGTGTTGGCGATGGATGACGCAGTGTATGGTGATAACGCCTGGAACTTCTTTCTTCAGGTGGGCCAGAAACCCAGCATGGCGACCAGACATGGCAGGAGCTCCGTCTGTAGCGCAGTCGTTTACGTTTGATAGGGAGATATCCTTTTCCTCAAAATACTCTTTTAATACATTAAAAATGGATGAGCCCTTCGAATCAGTGATCAAACTTCTTGCAAACAGCATTTCCTCGGTAATTTCCTTGTGCTCATTGATGAATCTCACATGGGCACAAGGTATCTAGTTGGTATCGGCACGGCCGGGAATCGAACCCGGACCGTTTACGTCGGAGTCAGATATTCTACCATCTGCGCTACCGGGGCCCTAGTTTTATTTATACAGATCATATTTTTTGCCCATAATTTTCTTAAAAACGAGAGAATTTGTTTTTAAATCGCTACCGTGTTTCTGCGACACTTAAGATTCTACTCTACAGAGGAGTTAGTTTATGTTTTCTGCCTCTTCATACTGATCGCCCCCCTGTCGCCCACCACAAATTTATCGCCCCCCTTAGAACCCAAATCGCCCACCGAGGGGCGATCGCCCCCAGGTTGGGAACCACTGGTCTAGTTGAACTGAAAACAATGTTGCAAACCGGACTTCAAAAGGTTGACCCAGTCGGAAGTAATTGTTGTTCAAAGTTTTACCAATGTTTAATAAATTGTACTTACGAATAACAGAAGGTTACAAGTTGAAGGGAGTACTTACTGGGGAATACTTGAAGGGACATGTAAATGCCAACAATTATCAAGATATTCTCCAAAATGAGTTAGTTCCTGCTCTACAAGCTAGTCTTGGCGCTGACTTCCAAACATGTTTTTTTTCCAAGAGGGAGCACCGCCATACTATGGTATTCAAGTGATGCAATACTTATAAAATACAGTCTTCCGTCGCCGGTGGATTGGAAGACGTGGAGCGATTGAGTGGCCGGCTCGGTTCCCTGATCTAACTCCGTTGGACTACTTTTTATGGGCTTATCTCAAATACACAGTTTATAAAACTCAGCCTGCAGATCTGATTGATCTTAGACACAGGATAGCACAAGATGTTCCACGAGAATACATGGAAAAAGCAGTAGCCAGCTTTTGTAACCAGTTAGCACATTGCCAGACGGCCAACGGGGAACATTCTAAAGACCTAATTTGAAAGGAGTTCAGTAAGTATTCCCTTCAACTTGTTAACTTTCTGTAATTCGTAAATAAATAATTCTATCTCTTTATAATGCTATTAGAAATAAGGATTGGAAGGATTTAATGATTATTAAGGATGTTAATGAAGCTGTTCAGTATTTTTACAGAGAGTTGTATAATATATTTAACTTATTTGTACCCAAGTCGATAAAACATAAATCAAAATATCCACCTTGGTTTAGTAGGGATTTAATTGTTATGATCAAACGAAAAGAAAGGCTACGGCGTAAATTTAACAAGCATGGTTTACAAGATACTTTAATAGAATATAAAAATGTACGTAGTGAAATAAAAACTAACATAAGATTTGCTTACAATAATTACGTAACACTGTTAGAAAGGAGAATTAGTTCGGATCCAGCATCATTTTGGAAAGTGATTAAGAACATGAGAACAATAAATCAAAGCCCTACTGTAATGTCAATTGATGGCGGGGAAGTGGAGGGGAGAGCAGCAATAGCAGAAAGTTTCGCCTCGTATTTCAGCTCTGTGTAGGAGGCTTGCCCGCTGGACAGTGCCTAGCTCTGTCGTCGCGCGCTCCGTTCACCGATACCCCACAATATTTCTTGTCTTTCTATCACTTCCATTTCACATTCTGAAGTGTTATCAGCTTTAAAAAAATTAAAACCTAAAGTTTCGGTGGGACCCGATGGTATTCCTCCATACATTTTAAAGGCTTGTGCTGAGTTGTTTGTTTCTCCCTTACACTACATTTTTAATCTTTCTCTTAAAAACAATTGTTTTCCGATTGAATGGAAACGTGCAAAAGTTGTACACATTTTCAAGAAGAGCGAAAGGTCAGACATTAAAAATTATAGGCCAGTATCTATTTTGTCAGCTCCTGTGAAGGCTTTTGAGTCAATTATACATAATAGATTGTTCACGCATGTCAAAAATTACATCAGTCCTCATCAGCATGGTTTCTTTCCCGGCCGGTCAATAAATTCTAATTTATTAAATTTTTCTGAATTTTGTCTCTCTATCCTAGATATTAATAGTCAGGTTGATGTTTTATATACGGATTTTGAGAAAGCGTTTGATAAAGTAAATCATTTGGCACTTCTTTCCAAATTAAATTCATTTGGTCTGTCCGATTCATTAATAACTTTTTTCTGTTCATATTTAAGGGGTAGGAAGCAATATGTATCTTTTGAAGGTATTTCATCTTCTGAATTTTTAGTTGAATCTGGTGTACCCCAGGGATCAAATTTGGGCCCATTATTGTTTGTTTTGTTTATTGATGACATTAAAGACTGCATTTTGAATTGCAATTATTTACTGTATGCTGACGATTTAAAATTGTTCAGAAGTATTGAAAGCGTTGCTGATAGTATAAAGGTGCAGGAGGATATAAATCGTTTATTTGTTTGGAGTCAACATAATTTACGTTTTCATGTGGACAAATGCGCTGTTATGTCTGTCACACGAAAGTTGGAATCAAATGTTGTGCATTATAACTATTTAATGGGAAATGAAGTGTTAGATATAAAGTCTTCAGTAAAAGATCTCGGTGTGCACTTTTATTCAAGATTTTACTTTAATGAGCATGTTACTTCTATCTGTAAATCTGCATTTTCTGTTATAGGGTTTATTCGTAGATCTGGAAATTTTTTAAGTAGTGTGAATACTTTGAAGTTGTTGTATTGTTCTCTTGTTAGATCTAAGCTTGAGTATGCGTCTGTTGTCTGGTATCCGCATGTTGCATATTTGGTAGACGTAATTGAAAGTGTTCAGAAAAGGTTTTTAAGATATTTGTATTTTAAAGCTTTTGGTTACTATACAACTTTAGTTCCATATTCTGAGCTAATTCAAATGTTTAATCTTGATTCACTATACAGGAGGCGAAAAATAGCAATGCTAATCTATTTGCATCAATTGGTGAACGGCGTGATCGACGATATGACGTTACTGACTAGATTAAATATATCTGTGCCTCGTTTAAACTCCCGTAATCGGCAGCTGTTCTCCACTCATTTTGCCCGCTCCAATATTGGGTCTAATTCGTCCATCAATACTATGGTGAGACTTTACAATTCTCTTTTAATCACAGATACTGATATTTTTCTAGACTCTCAGTCTAAATTTAGTAAATCATTAAATAAAATAAATTTTTAATTATTTATATTCATTGTATTTATTGGTTGTATTTATAAGTTATATTTCTATGTATTGTTGTTATTTCGTCTGAATTTTTGCATCCTTTATTGTTATTTGTTGTCCTATTGTTGATCACTGTTGTTTATTGTTAATTATAGTGCTTGATTATTGTCTTTTGAAGATGTTTATTGATAATTTATTTTGTCCATGATTGTGAACTTATTTATTACTTGGATATTGTTTTACGCTTAGCTTTTTTCAATTTATCCTTTATTATAGTGCTCTTGGAAAAACAAAATAAATAAAAAATAAAATAAAAACCTTATAGACCTATTGTATTATATTCTGTAGTAAATTAATGTAAGCATGCTGTTCATTATTTAGATATATATTTAATGCTATAATGTAATTGGGCTTTGCCTGTTTTGTAGCATTTTTGTAAAATTAAATAAATAAATAAATAAATAAATAAAATATATTAAACATTTTTAAAACTTTGAACATTTACAACAACAAGTTGAAGTGTTGGGTCAACCTGTTGAAGTCCGGTTAGCGGCATGTTTTCAGTTCAACTAGACCTTTAAAATCGTGTTCAACTCAACATAGGCTGCTATTAAAGATTTTATTCTTACTCCCAACGGGCCATCCCCCAAAGCTGACAGCTGATCACCATGTACACAGAAAAGTAGGTTACTATTACCAGTTACGATATGCAAAGTTTAGTTGTGATATCTCTTGTCGTTTAAAAACTATAAACTCGTCCTAAGTCTTAATTGTCACCTAACCTGTATACATTTACTAAATGGATGCAGTATGTACGTAAAGATATCAAAGTAAGACAAAATTGAGATAACAGTATTTTATTAATGTAGCCAAAATGTCGATAGTTACAGCAAACGTTAATACATCTTTACATAAATGCTATAGTAAACATTAACTATCAACAACCAAACAAGACATACTTTTCCACACATTCGTAAATCTCTCAATCTAGCAAAAGTCAGATTGGAAACAGATTTATAGGCTACTAGCTGTATCCTATCCCTACTAGTAATGACTCAACCACCCGCCCATACACGTACAGTGGTATTGACCTACCCGCCCGCCCATACACGTACAGTGGTTTTGACCCACCCACGCTCCCATACACGTACAGTGGTTTTGAGTCACCTGCCCACCCATACACGTACAGTGATATAGACCCACCCGCCCGCCCATACACGTACAGTGGTTTTGAGTCACCTGCCCGCCCATACACGTACAATGGTATTGACCCACCCGCCCCGCCCATACACGTACAGTGGTTTTGACCCACCCACGCTCCCATACACGTACAGTGGTTTTGAGTCACCCGCCCGCCCATACACGTACAGTGGTATGACCCACCCGCCCGCCCATACACGTACAGTGGTTTTGACCCACCCACGCTCCCATACACGTACAGTGGTTTTGAGTCACCCGCCCGCCCATACACGTACAGTGATATAGACCCACCCGCCCGCCCATACACGTACAGTGGTTTTGACCCACCCACGCTCCCATACACGTACAGTGGTTTTGAGTCACCCGCCCGCCCATACACGTACAGTGGCCCACTCCAATAATGATATTGAGTTTGATTATACAGGGTGGGAAAAATATGGAATTGCTTTCACAACAACGTTATTTTTGTGTTAGGCAGTTTGATATTTTAATTTTTTCGAATAATTGTGTTCCATAAAGTATAACTTAAATTTATATCAGAATCATTTAACTGAAGCCGATAATAATAGCGGATTAATAATATTGTTAAAGTTAATTAGTTTGAAACTGAAGTGACCACTACTCTGGAAAGGATAAACATTTCGAAGTCCGGTTTGTGGTAATTAATTTTCCTAGAATAGATAGACCTTCGATTTGATACCAAACTCAACCTAGGATTACAATGAAGATTTTCGTCCAACTCCTCGTGGGCCGCCCCCCTGAAAAGATGAAATGTCACTAATGGCGTCAAAAAGTGTGTTCTTTGTAACCTTGATGATGTACAAGATTTCACTTTTACAAGTCAAGTCATACAAAAGTTGTAAAAGCGTTTCCATATTTTTCCACCCTGTATAATCGAAATGTGCAGCAAGATTTCAGTTTACACTATATCCAATTAATTTATAACAGATTTAGAACAGCTGATATCATGTTTAATTTGCAACTAATTTATTTTTAACAAGAATTAAAATACAATAGATATTTATACAAACAAATAAAAATAAGTTGCAGAAACATCTACATCACATCTTTCAAAATTTCCTTTCATTTGTTTTGTTGGTAAACAAATCAATCTGTAACTCCTCGGTTATTTTTCTAAAATTTACCAATTTACTCGTGATTTTGTTTCAGTTTTCATTCCTGAAGAAAATCCTACGAAACGTTAGGAAACTTCAAAAAAGAAAATCTGTTAAGCCGTTGTCAAGTGATGGAAGGATAATGAATTTCAGGTACTCATTTTTATATATTAAGATAATATATCAACCAAGTGAGTGAAATTTGATTTTTAAATGGAATTATATGGTATAGGTGTCCCCCCCATGAGTTTTAAACGAAGGTAAGCCCATTGAAGATAACCTCGGAAAAGTCATAATATTGTTGCCTGTGCTGTAAATTTTAAGCCAACGCCAGTGAGTGTTCATTCCTTTTTACATAAATGTTTAATTTGTATTATTATTATAATTATTAATTTTTGTACGAATCAGTAAATAAGTAAACATTTTGAGTCAATTTAAACATCAATAAATTTGCAACACATTATAGCAGTTAACATTTGTAAAATGTATAGATAATACTTGTTATTGATCTGGCTAAGTTTAATCACGATTGTCTACAATATTATACAATATTACTTTCTACACTTATACAACGGTGATTTTTATGAGAAAGTAAACTCACACTTGACATATTTTGTTCGGTTTGCCAGCCTGTTTCCGGGCCAAATGGCTGCCAATTGCGGTGGATTTGTTCCTTCCGTCTGGGGAGGTGAGGGTGGGTTCGACTTTATGGCCTCCATCACCACCCCTATTTCATCCCCTTACTTCTTTACACTTTGTTTCTTGATAGGGCTTTTATTTCAGCTCTATCTACCTTCACTCAAACCTAAGGCGAGGGGGTCAATTTGACGTCTCCCGCCGCACTTCTTTCAACGTCTTTGTTTTTATTGTGTGACAAATCCTACCATTCATTACGTGGTTATAATTTTGCGCTTTTAATGAAATTTCTAATTAACATAACCTCAATTTATGATGGTTTTTATAATTTGCTAAGTTTTTTATTATTTCAATAGTTTTTGGTTTATGTTCAGCATAGATAAATATAGGCTATAATATTCTTAATAGACCAATTAAAAACGGTCAATAGCACTTATTGCTATCACCCAAACACAGTATTATGTTATAAAGAGTGTTCCAAAACTTCCGGATTTGTCAAATGTCTTTCTTTTTATAAAGTTTAAAAATAAAGTAAATTAATATTTTATGTTGATAATTAATTGTAATGTATAATTCACTACACGCAGTGACTTCTAATTAACGAAGTATTGGAAATGCTATAATTAAATCTGAATTGAAATATGAGTATGTACTTCATTTTATGCATATTGAATGTCATACAATTTTTCCACAAACCGGATGTCAAAGGATACGGAAAACATCACTGAATAAATTATCCACAATGTTACGAACCATCATTATTTTAAACTATATAATTGGACCAGACAGTAAACGACCTGCGTGTTATATTTAGCATGTCGTTTCAGTCGGCTTTAGCGTGTTATATAAAAGTTTCAGTCGTATGGGTTACAGCAACAGAGGGGAATCGTTCCACCGCTGAGCTGCTTTAATTCACGGGCGTGACTAACTTTCGCCTCCAAGTGTTGAACTTGAGCAACAGTGTTTAGTTGAAAGTAATAACTGTAATAAAATAGACGAGTTTATTTAGTTGTTATTTATAGATTATATTATTATTCATTGTGTTATTGCTATAATTAATTTATTTATATTTTAATACGATACAATGATTTAATGTAATCGTTATAAACTTGATTCGTCAGTGTTAATCAAACCAACCAGTGGTCATTGATAGTTATGGCATAGAGGGCGGGGCTTGCTATTGTGCCACCAGCATGCAGCCTTCCGTCATTCTGTTGCTATGAAAATTTTTAAAAGGAATTAAACAATATGGGAAGAGTAGTTCTCTGTCTCACTTTCACAACTCAAAGCTTGTCACTCGAACCAATGCATTCAGTACGTTGCTTTCTAGGACGTATCTATAGGACATTTCCGTTTCACTTACTGTGAGAAGTTTACTGCACAGTTTTATTGCATGTGGTAAAGTTACGTTTCATTTTTCATACAGTTTACACCCTCAGTATATAAAAGATGAAACGGCTTTATTATATCCTCAACACCTTTAATTAAGGTTGATAATTAGCTCATGTTGACCTGTCACAACTCTAGGACTCCCGGTATACTAGCTCAAGCTAACCTGTCACAACTCTAGGACTCCCGGTATACTAGCTCAAGCTGACCTGTCACAACTACAGGACTCCCGGTATACTAGCTCAAGCTGACCTGTCACAACTACAGGACTCCCGGTAAACTAGCTCAAGCTGATCTGTCACAACTACAGGACGCCCGGTATACTAGCTCATGCTGACCTGTCATAACTCCAGGACTCCTGGTATACCAGCTCATGCTGACCTGTCACAACTCTAGGACTCCCGGTATACTAGCTCAAGCTGACCTGTCTCAACTACAGGACTCCCGGTATACTAGCTCATGCTGACCTGTCACAACTCCAGGACTCCCGGTATACTAGCTCATGCTGACCTGTCACAACTCTAGAACTCCCGGTATACTAGCTCAAGCTGACCTGTCACAACTATAGGACTCCCGGTATACTAGCTCGTTTTTTACTTTAAAGGCAAAACATTTGACTGAGGTTCACTTTGCAGCAAAATTTTCTGTCACTGAAGTTTTAAATGAAGTGCATTTCGTATGTTTAGGCAAGTTTACATATCAGATTTTCAATACCTCCTTAGTGGGCTGTCCCCATCTAGTATCAATTACAACGATAAACGTCTAAAATCGATCTATATTGTCTAAAATATAATCACAAATTCATCCTTTAATAATAAATATATTTGACATTCCAGACTTTTTGGGAACCCCTATAAGTTGGGATTTTTGTTACTCTGAGGATATGCCCACGCTTTGTATATTCTACTACTCAACTGCTTTTTTAATATGAAAATAATTCTGCTAATTCCTCCTATTCCAAAAACTTTCCCTCTCTCAAAGAAATTACTCCGAATGATTTGTATTCTATCTACAACCGATATTTCAGATTACGTAAATTGTTTGTCACTATTAAAAACTATACTTGTTAAAAAGTATTACTGTAAACTGTGAGTATCAAATCTTGAATTGATTGGTCTTGTACGTTGTAGAATTTTGACCCCGAAAAAAATCTTCACTCTTTCAACTCACTATACATCCTCTTGCAGTTCAGTTGCACTCATTCTTTTATGACGTGAAGCTAGTTCATTATGATGAAGGTAGTTTAACACATATCTTTGGCGTCTAATTTTAATTTCATGATGATTTCAAAATATAATCACCTTCTTAGGACCGATTATAAGTAAAAATGGTATTGTAGTTTGTGCAATTATTTATTCATTCAATTTTATCAAAAAACTGTTTAAATGATGGTAAAGGCATACTGTTGTTAAACCAACAGTCATGTTTTAGAGATGTTCAGACTAAAAATGTTATAATTTATTGTTACACTGATTCTTCTCTCAATGACAAAAAAGCAAAAAAAAAATTTATTCTTATTTAATTACAAACTTTAAATGTTTTTCTATGAATTTAAAAATAAAATGTTTGCAAAACTTCAGATATATCAGGGCTAAATTTGGGAACGTTAAATAAGCAACGTACATGGACTCTGTAAACACCTCATCTTTAATACTATATTGTACCATGTACAAGATTGGACACGAATTCCATGTAAGACGCACATATGGTGGGTTGTTGAGTCCGTTAGGAGCCTAGTTGGGTAATTGAGTGTGTTTGTAAATTTACCTTTGATTCACGTTAAAAGTGTCTTGTGTTCGGACAAAAACCTAAAGTTAATATGAATAATGTAACGCAACGTAAAATTTTAAACGTCATCCAATCTTAACAAACACTCCCAATTGGTTTTGTACGTGTTTGACTTGGTATAGCGTTGTGGCTATGTTGTAGTGATAGGTGTGGGTTCATTGTTAAGGGGGGGGTGGTGGAAGTATTTATCTGTAGTAAGTGTTATCTATCACATAAGTGCGCTGACATTGTAATAATACAATATATTAATATAAATACATATTAGGGATAATTTTTTACGTAAGGCGTTTTGAAAAAAAAAAAAACAAAAAAACAATATTTAGTGAAAAACAAGATGTGATGAGTAAGCTCTGTATCTCTGATTGGGCGTCGAGATCAGGTCTACATCTACACTCTCACACTTCTCCGAGATACATATTCGCCCATATCTTGTCAATCGGCGTCATAATAATAAATAAACATTAGTTATAAGATGTCGTTTTTTAAGGTCAAACGTCTCAGTGTCAGTTATCACTAATACAAAACTTTATAAATTTGTTGTAATAATTACTATGTAAAATGTTTATCCTACTAGGATTTGGAAGAGAATAGGGGGGAGGGACTGACAACGGTGCAGGCACTGCCATCTACACGAAGAACTGGAGAACTAACTACTCGACACCACATGTTTATACAACTATTTCTACAAACATTCAGTGGACTAGTAGTTGTGACTTCTTTTTATGTTTACTCTCTGTGGTTGTAATCTGTTACTAACTACCACTAAGGCGTTCGCTGGTCATAAGAAAGCGACCTCTGTTTCTTTTTCTCTGTGATTCCTCTCAATTCTTATTAATCATGACTGTATTACTCTTGTATATACATAGGGTCAACCCTATATCCATACAAATTTGTTTCAATTTGTGTTCAACCACGCAGATCAAACACATAGCTTGTTTACTAAAACACTTTACAGTCACTCGCAGATGTCCAATATAAACACTAGTAATGGATTTAATATTGATATCTCTGTCTGTTTCATAACTGCCGACTACATGGAACTGCCATTATAATCTGTGAACTTATCTCCACGTCGAGGGTCGGTAACAAGCAGTGCAGACTTGATCCAGGTGTGCTTTGTCAGTGATAAGGCTCCACTGTAGTTAATTACATACTTGTGCCATTTCAATTAGTAGATTAGATTTCAATGCTCGTAATATATTTATCAATCACAAAAATGTGCGGAGGAATACAGAACAGTATTTAAAACGATAGGCCCACTGGCTACCTGTACAGTAATGGCTCTTCATACGTAGGCCTAGTTTGGGCGGGTGGTCTTCAAGACTTGCGTTGGCAAGGTGGGAGGGCCTGTTAAGTCACTCGTGTTCCTCAGCAATTCGTAATTTGGGTATGAAAAGTAGGGCATATAAAAAAATTTTAATAAAAAATTATGTACTCACTCATCACGAAATTTCGGGAACAACTGAACAAATGTTGATGAAATTTGAAGGGAAGTTAGCTATTACATCATAGAGACCCACTAAGAAAGGATTTCTTGAAATTTCATTCCTAAGTGTTACAAATAGCCCCTAGACGTTTCATTTTTTCCATAAAAGTAACATAGGCATTAATTTACTCGTAATAAAAAAAAAAAAAAAACCAGCTGATTCAAAAAACATTAATATCAGAAAAAAGCTTGGTTAATTTGGTGACTTTGACGGTTTTCCTTCCACCCATCCACACTGTCATAGCATTGATGGTTTACCTCTCACTCATCCACACAAGTACGAAGTTGACAGTTTTCCTCCCACTCATAAGTGCAATAGTGGTTTTCCTGCCACCCATCCACATAGTTATGGCGTTGATGGTTTCCCTCCTACCCATCCACGCAGGTATGGTTTTAATGGCTCACTTGAATTGTGTATTTGAATCCACAGCAGAAAACTCGTCCTTTTAAAGCTTTTAAGCTGCCCACCCACCCATTCACATAGTGATGATGACCCACCCACCCACCCATACATTTACAGTGGTGATGACCCACCCACCCACCCACCCATACATTTACAGTGGTGATGGTCCACCCACCCATACAATTACAGTCGTGATGACCCACCCATATACGTACAGTGGTGATGAAACGTTTGTTCATTTTTACTAACTCTGGCATGATTTCATGACTTATCATTCCCCCACTCCCCAAGTAGACTTAAGAAGTTTTATAGAATATAAAATTTTGTTATCTAGGAGAGCGGCTGTAGTCTGAACGTTTACATTAAATATGATGGTTTAAAGAACGATTTCCGGAAAGATTTAACTGCTTTTGAAATATAAACAATGTGTTTGTAATATTGATGTGGACCACTTCTTTTTTAATCTATCTGGATTGAACACAGTGATCCAGAATGGAGAACTGATTCAATATGCCGATGGTACGACTCTCAGTATTAAAGGAAAAACATCCAAAGAATTAGAAATAACAGCTTTTATAGAGCTAGTTCTAGCATTCAAAATTTCAGTGAACTGAATCTAAAATCAAATAAAACCAAATCCAACATAGTGAGTTTTTGCCTGCGACAGCAGGAGCTCCAATCTCAACCCCATGTCTTCGTGGATGACACTCTTTTAGAGGTGGTAAATTCCACAAAATTCCTTGGAAAGTTCCTTGATAGAGGACTGACTTAGAACGATCATATTGACCATGTTTGTGGTAAAATGCTTCAGGCATACATGTGTTGCGCAATCTTGCAAAGTTCTGTTCTTCTAGTGTCTTACTAATGGCCTACTATGGCATGGTGTATTCACATCTGGCATACGGAGTGAGACTTTGGGGAGGTTGTGCAAAAAGCAAAATTGAAAGGGTTTTTAAACTTCAAAAAAAAGGCTGTCAGAATTATTGCTAAGTTGAACCACAGAGAGTCGTACCGGAATTCTTTTCCTTTACATGTATGAGGTGATACTATACTGCAGATCACGTTCTTCCTTGATTCATTGCAGAAACGTTCACCAATACTACACTAGAGGCTGGAACAACCTCCGAACACAGCAACACAGATTGGCACTATCAGACCACATGCCACTTCAGGTTGGTGTCAGACTAGTCAACAGGCTCCCTGAAGAATTTTGAATTAATAACCAAAGTCAATTCAAAACTCGACTTGGACACCTCTTGATGGCTAAAGCTTTCTATTCTGTGAATGAGTTCATGATGAGTCGCTGGGACGATTAAACAGCAGGACAGGAAGGCAGTGTGATTGTGTCTCTGTATGAATGTTAATAATATGTATGTGAATGACCGTTTGTTGTTTAGTTTTAGAATTTTAACACATTTTAAATATTTATGTATATAATATTGACGATTGTATGACATGATAAACATTGTTACTACGCAATAAAAATAAAATAAAAAAATAAAGATAATTCAAAATGTTAAACCAGGGAAGATTGTAAGCATTCGAATAAACTATAGTTTTATTCACATTCGATTGAAGGGATCCGTTCCGCTGGACTTGAAGGTTTCGGTGGTAATCCAAGACAGTTATTTTATTAATCTTCAGCTGATAAACAAAAAGAAATGAAATGGACAGGTTTGAAATGGGCTAGGAAACCTATAATAAATAAGAAACTATGCAAGTAGTGTGAGCGAGATACTGTAAATAAATGTAATATCGTGATTTTACGTTGTACAATTAACGTTATCTGTAGTCAAAAGTCACAGGCCGACGTCGACTGCAGAGGTATAACGAGCGCAACGAGTGACGGGGAAGCGCGCAGGGGTGTCACATAGAATAAACTATTATGTTTAAAAGTTTAAAAATGGTAATCTTCTCAGGTAGGCCTGCCAATATTCAAAACTATTAGAAGTAAAATCATTGCGATTAAGTTATGGTAAACTTTAACTCAATATCAAGTAGCCTATTTGTAAACAAAACAATAAGAAATTTGAGAACAAGGAACAAACAATTAGACTTTATTATCTCAATAGTTTAATAGCTTACACATTATTGGATTAGATTCAATATATTTAAACATGAAAATAACCTGCTGAAATTCGAAAGTGAACTAAATTGGTAACTTAGAAATTGAGTCAAATATGGAAATGCTATTCGAGACAGGTCAAATGACGACAAAATATACATACAGGGTGTTTCGGAACTACCAACCCTTCGAATCTAAATATCACATTCAAATCGTCCGAAAGTCCTCATACTCACAGAGCTACAATTATGTTTTTTAAAACAATAATTTTTTTAATAACCGTAAAAAATAAATTTTAAAATTCTCGTACATCTTAGTTGTAATAGTAATTACAACCTTTGAAACATTTTCCAATAACTAAATGGTGAACAAAATGGCGGCAATTCGAAATATTCGAACAAGAACAACTTTAAAAATGTTAATCGTATTTATATAAGTAACTTTTTTAGACAATCATTAAAAAAATCTAACGATGGCTATTTTTTTTTATTTTTTCAAATAAAAAGATAAACTATACACTTTTGTAGTCTGTGGCAGTTGGTGCAGGTCAATGTACTGAGTTAATTGTATAATGATTTTAATAGTGTCACAATCAAACTAATCAAATAGAATAAAAAAATCAAAATTGAAAAGAAATTGCTCTCGCTGGATGTTTTTTCTTATGTGTAATTGTTGTAGAAGTTGATGATTTTAAGAAGTCCACATGAAAATTCCTAAAACGCTTCATATCACACACCTATGTTCGTGTGCTTTTTTCCTTCGACAACGGATCCAAACAATTAGAAATTTAAAAATATAAGCTTAGATTTTAAAATTTAAAGTTTGAAAACCTAAAAGTATAAAATTGTTAAAACTATACCTCAAAACTTAGATTTTTCTTTTAATAAGCTTACAAAATTACTACTTGGTGGTTTAACTCAGTGTGAAATATTTTCTAGATACGTGTATAAATAAATAACATACTTGCCAGCGAAGAAATGTTGTGAAAACCGATGTAACATACAATGTGTAGGTAAGTAATAAGCATAAATAAAAAGAAAGCAAGACCTTAACCGCTATTAAAAGAATCAAGTTTGGCTATAAAACGAATAGGTAGGCTAATATGCCGAGTAGTTTCCCTCGCAATGAAGCAAAAGTTTAGGCAAACAAAAATTCGTAAGCAAGTTAAATAGGTCTGTTTGGAAATTCCGGAAACGAGTAATCATAGCGCAAGTCGTAAATTCTTTTTGTCAGAAACTTTTACAATTTTTCCTCTGTTACGCTTTTAATGCAAGTCCCCAGGATCGAACATTCAGCTGCTTGTGAGGCACGCAAGCCTTACATCTCGATTTGACTGTAGAGTGATAAGTTTAAGATTATATATTGATCGCGATGATTGGAGGATGGAAAGTAAGTAAGTTGAATCATTTATTTACACAGAACTGAATTAATTGACTATGTTTACAAAACATGGGGCAGAAGATTAAAAGATGAATCATCACCATCATCCCTCCCACCCAGACACACAGTACTTGGTGGCCCACTCACCTACCCTGGCTTACAAGACTTGTTCAACCACCCACCTACTCTGATTTACAAAACTTAGTCACCCATCCACCTACCCTGACTTACAAGACTTGTTCACCCACCCACCTACTCTGATTTACAAGACGTAGTCACCCACCCATCTACTGACAAAACTTAGTCACCCACCCACCTACCTGACTGACAAGACTTGTTCGCCCACCCACCTAATCTGATTTACAAGACTTGTTCGCCCACCCACCTACTATGATTTACAAGACTTAATCACCCACCCACCTACTCTGATTTACAAAACTTAGTCACCCATCTACCTACCCTGACTTATAAGACTTGTTCGCCCACCCATCTACTCTTACTGACAAAACTTAGTCACCCATCCACCTACCCTGACTGACAAGACTTGTTCGCCCACCTACTCTGACTGACACGACTTAGTCACCCACCGACTTACCCTGAGTGACAAGACTTGTTCGCCCACCCACCTACTCTGAATGACAAGACTTAGTCACCCACCCACCTACACTGACACAAGAGTTGGTGACCCACCCATTAACTCTGATTCAAAAGACTTGCTGGCCCGCCTACATAACCTGACTTTCAATACTTGGAGGCCCACACACCTACTTACTAAACCTGGTGGCTCATCCACCCTCCCTGACGCACAAAACCTCGTGGACCTCCCACCTATAAGTTGAAAATATAAACTATATAGACCCACTAGCCCCCCCCCCCCTTCCCCAAAATTGCAGATTATTTAGGGAAAATGCTCGTTTTAAACATGTTAGGGTAAGGTATTAAATGAACGATTCACAACAAAAATAGTTTGCGGTCATACTAAATTTAGAAAAAAATGTTTTTATGAAAGTTTTTGGTTTCGAACAGATTTTTTCAGTAATTTAAACGGTTTGTAATGATAAATATCTGATCGTATTCACCTCTGAAATTTAATTTGTTGCTTGTCTTTATCAAGTCATCAATAACTCTCTATTTTATAGCGACCACTGACTAACTGACTAATTCCAACACACTAATACAAAATAAAGAACAATTAAAGAAATCTACGTTATTTCCAGTCTTTCTGCATATGTCACATCGCGTATTCTAGGTGTAAAAAAAAAAAAAAAAAAAAACACAGGAGACTGTATGCCTATTTCAGGGATAGGAAGGGATTTATTGTTAAGGTTGATATAATGAATAATCAACATATAATATTTGGGAGAGGGATTTAAATTCACAGCTGAATATGAATTTCATTGGTAGGAAGTGACTATTGGACGAATTTAGCCCGAAGAATAATCTGCTAGCAGCTGATTTCTTTAAACATGTTGAATCACACACACATAAACAAACCTTTCAGACAGTTGACTCAATGTCTGAATTTACACGACTGCTAACAAAAAGGAGTGTTATACAACCATAGTGTATTTTCAACCAATAAGTAGGGGTCTAAGTGTGTTTGTTTCACCATAACGTTTTAATGGCTGGCCCGATTTCAATTTATCTTATCTTATTGGATTCTTCACATCTTCAGGGGTGTCATAGGTTTAGGCAGTAAAAGTTCAATAAAATATCATCGTAAATTTGTAGCATCTGATTCCTTACTCCATCCTGGTATATACTCCTTTCTGTATCCTCTCGGTATGCAAGCTTTAACAATTGACGAGACGAAACTTGTGAAACGATCATAATTTCTTATTGTAAAAGAATTGAAATGGACAAAAAGAAATGAAATGGACAGGTTTGAAATGGGCTAAGTAATTCCTATAATAAATAGGAAGCTACGCAATTAATGTGAGCGAAATACCATAAATAAATGTAATATTGTGATTTTACGTTATACAGTAAACTTATTATATTATCTGTAGTCAAGTCACAGGCCGAGGTCGACGGCAGAGGTATAACGAGCGCAACGAGTGACGGGGAAGCGCGCAGGGGTGTCACATAGAATAAACTATTATGTTTAAAAGTTTAAAAATGGTAATCTTCTCAGGTAGGCCTGCCAATATTCAAAACTATTAGAAGTAAGATCATTGCGATTAAGCTATGGTAAACTTTAACTCAATATCAAGTAGCCTATTTGTAAACAAAACAATAAGAAATTTGAGAACAAGGAACAAACAATTAGACTTTATTATCTCAATAGTTTAATAGCTTACACATTATTGGATTAGATTCAATATATTTAAACATGAAAATAACCTGCTGAAATTCGAAAGTGAACTAAATTGGTAACTTAGAAATTGAGTCAAATATGGAAATGCTATTCCAAACAGGTCAAATGACGACAAAATATAGATACAGGGTGTTTCGGAACTACCAACCCTTCGAATCTAAATATCACATTCAAATCGTCCGAAAGTCCTCATACTCACAGAGCTACAATTTTGTTTTTTAAAACATTTTATTTTTTAATAACCATAAAAAATAAATTTTAAAATTCTCGTACATCTTAGTAGTAATAGTAATTACAACCTTTGAAAAAATTTTCAACATTTTCCAACAACTAAATGGTGAACAAATTCAAATGGCGGCAATTCGAAATATTCGAACAAGAACAACTTTAAAAATGTTAGTCGTATTTATCTAAGTAACATTTTTTAGACAATCATTAAAAAATCTAACAATGGCTAATTTTTTTATTTTTTCAAATAAAAAGATAAACTATACACTTTTGTAGTCTGTGGCAGTTGGTGCAGGTCAATGTACTGAGTTAATTGTATAATAATTTTAATAGTGCCACAATCAAACTAATCAAATAGAATAAAAAAATCAAAACTGAAAAGAAATTGCTCTCGCTGGATGTTTTTTCTTATGTGTAATTGTTGTAGAAGTTGATGATTTTAAGAAGTCCACATGAAAATTCCTAAAACGCTTCATATTACACACCTATGTTCGAGTGCTTTTTTCCTTCGACAACGGATCTTAACAATTAAAAATCTAAAAATTTTAAGCTTAGATTTTAAAATTAAAGTTTGAAAACCTAAAAGTATAAAATTGTTAAAACTATACTTCAAAACTTAGATTTTCCTTTTAATAAGCTTACAAAATTACTACTTGGTAGTTTAACTCTGTGTGAAATATTTTCTAGATACGTGTATAAATAAATAACAGACTTGCCAGCGAAGAAATGTTGTGAAAACCGATGTAACATACAATGTGTAGGTAAGTAATAAGCATAAATAAAAAGAAAGCAAGACCTTAACCGCTATTAAAAGAATCAAGTTTGGCTATAAAACGAATAGGTAGGCTAATATGCCGAGTAGTTTCCCTCGCAATGAAGCAAAAGTTTATGACGAACAAAAATTCGTAAGCAAGTTAAATAGGTCTGTTTGGAAATTCAGGAAACGAGTAATCATAGCGCAAGTCGTAAATTCTTTTTGTCAGAAACTTTTACAATTTTTCCTCTGTTACGCTTTTAATGCAAGTCCCCAGGATCGAACATTCAGCTGCTTGTGAGGCACGCAAGCCTTACATCTCAATTTGACTTTAGAGTGATAAGTTTAAGATTAAATATTGATCGCGATGTTTGGAGGATGGAAAGTAAGTAAGTTGAATTATTTATTTACACAGAACTGAATTAATTGACTATGTTTACAAAACATGGGGCAGAAGATTAAAAGATGAATCATCACCATCATCCCTCCCACCCAGACACACAGTACTTGGTGGCCCACTCACCTACCGGCCGTAGAACGTTTGGCACACATTTTTGGCCGATTTGGAATGGCACGTTTGGCACAGTCATTAGAGGGGATTAAGAAGGGTCAACCTGTAAGTTTCAGAAAGGCACGATTGGCACACACCGCCCGGCCAGGTAGTAGCAGCCAGGTGGCCAGAATGCGGGAAAATGGGAACTTTTTTGCCCCCGCAAATTCCCTGCTGTGGTGCTTATTGAAGTAAGCAACTAACCTAACCTAACCTAACCTAACCTAACCTAACCTGCGGTAGATCACAGCTGCTACCCAGGTAGATCACGGATGCTACCCGAGTAGATCACGGCTGCTACCCAAGTAGATCACGGATGCTACCCAATTGGAACACGGATGCTACCCAAATAGATCATGATCTAACCTAACCTAACCTAACCTAACCTAGTGAGGTTTAAATTTAAAAATTTGTTATATCACGAGCAAATGACTGCCACGCAGAGTTGACGGGAATAATACAATTCCCGTTTTCCCTTGTTCGATGGCGTCTACCTGGTCAAGCGACTGTGCCAATCCTGCCTTTTCCAAGCAGGCGAGTTGACCCTACTTATTCCGCTCTAATGATTGTGCCAAAACTGCCATGGGCAGAAGGTCCAAAAATGTGTGCCAAACGTCCGATCCCCCACCTACCCTGGCTTACAAGACTTGTTCACCCACCCACCTACTCTGATTTACAAAACTTAGTCACCCATCCACCTACCCTGACTTACAAGACTTGTTCACCCACCCACCTACTCTGATTTACAAGACGTAGTCACCCACCCATCTACTGACAAAACTTAGTCACCCACCCACCTACCCTGACTGACAAGACTTGTTCGCCCACCCACCTAATCTGATTTACAAGACTTGTTCGCCCACCCACCTACTATGATTTACAAGACTTAATCACCCACCCACCTACTCTGATTTACAAAACTTAGTCACCCATCTACCTACCCTGACTTATAAGACTTGTTCGCCCACCCATCTACTCTTACTGACAAAACTTAGTCACCCATCCACCTACCCTGACTGACAAGACTTGTTCGCCCGCCCATCTACTCTGACTGACACGACTTAGTCACCCACCGACTTACCCTGAGTGACAAGACTTGTTCGCCCACCCACCTACTCTGATTTACAAGACTTAGTCACCCACCCACCTACCCTGACTTACAAGAGTTGGTGACCCACCCATTAACTCTGATTCAAAAGACTTGCTGGTCCGCCTACATAACCTGACTTTCAATACTTGGAGGCCCACACACCTACTTACTAGACCTGGTGGCTCATCCACCCTCCCTGACGCACAAAACCTCGTGGACCTCCCACCTATAAGTTGAAAATATAAACTATATAGACCCACTAGCCCCCCCCCCCTTCCCCAAAATTGCAGATTATTTAGGGAAAATGCTCGTTTTAAACATGTTAGGGTAAGGTATTAAATGAACGATTCACAACAAAAATAGTTTGCGGTCATACTAAATTTAGAAAAAAATGTTTTTATGAAAGTTTTTGGTTTCGAACAGATTTTTTCAGTAATTTAAACGGTTTTTAATGATAATTATCTGATCGTATTCACCTCTGAAATTTAATTTGTTGCTTGTCTTTATCAAGTCATAAATAACTCTCTGTTTTTATAGCGACCATTGATTTAGCACTAATTCCAACACACTAATACAAAATAAAGCACAATTAAAGAAATTTACGTTATTTCCAGTCTTTCTGCATATGTCACATCGCGTATTCTAGGTGTAAAAAAAAAAAAAAAAAAAAAAAAACACACAGGAGACTGTATGCCTATTTCAGGGATCGGGAGGGATTTATTGTTAAGGTTGATATAATGAAGAATCAGCATATAATATTTAGGAGAGGGATTTAAATTCACAGCTGAATATGAATTTCATTGGTAGGAAATGACTATTGGACGAATTTAGCCCGAAGAATAATCTGCTAGCAGCTGATTTCTTTAAACATGTTGAATCACACAGATAAACAAACCTTTCAGACAGTTGACTCAGTGTCTGAATTTACACGACTGCTAACAAAAAGGAGTTTTATATTTTCAACCAATAAGTAAGTGTGTTTGTTTCACCGTAACGTTTTAATGGCTGGCCCGATTTCAGTTTATCTTATCTTATTGGATTCTTCACATCTTCAGGGGTGTCATAGGTTTAGGCACTAAAAGTTCAATAAAATATCAACGTAAATTGGTAGCATCTAATTCCTTAACCTATCCAGTTATATACTTCTTTCTATATCCTCTCGGTTTGCAAGCTTTAACAATGGACGAGACGAAACCTGTGAAACGATCATAATTTCTTATTGTAAAAGGATTGAACCTGATGCTATTATCAAACCTAGTGGTAAAGGCCTCACAGTGTGCTATATTAAAATCCCATAGAAGGCCTGGGAAAAGATCGAATTATGGGAATTTGGATCCCAATGAAACCAGTACTGTCCCATGTTGAGAGTGGATAAAAACATCAAGAACTTTCCTCCTAATTGACTTTGGCTTTAATGATCGTTCATATGAGCAGAAGCTTAAGTCAGGGGAGTAACCTCGACGCCAACGAGCTGAATAAAATGTGGCTGAATCTTTAGCATTAAAGATCAGGAAAAGGTTATTAATTTCAACCCAGTCGGTAAGGTTTCTGCCGTTTTCATCAACGTTCTATGGTGACTGGCTCTCTAATGGCTACGGTGACTGTTGAAGTCTCACACGAGAGGACAGGGTTTTCAAGACTTGACACAATCCTATCGTCAGGCCACTGGATGTTAGGAGGCTTATAAACATTAACTGTTGTAGTTTCTGACACTTACATTGGCAAGACAAAGATGTTACCTCAGAGGTCATATGATTGTAGGTAGCTTATACAAACAATGGATCACATATTTACAGAGTGCCTCCTGAGCTTTTTACGGAGGAATTAGCCAGCATACACAGAATCAGTGAAGCAGGTCTTAAATGGCTTGATGGATTGAACTTAGCATTGTGAGAGGAGATCACTTCGCATTTTTATTTTTAATAGTATACAACATGTCATTTAGATCTTGACTCAAATATAGGCTTATATCACAGCTTTTTAAAATTAACCCATGATAGCTGACAACAAAACCATAGGATGGATATATGTCATAAATTGATAATTTCTAATATATACTTAGGCACCGCTAACAATTACTGCTCTTGTCGGCGGGGATATTGTTTGGGCTACCAAGAAACTAACAGGCCTATAAAAATTCAATCACAAAATAGTTTTGCTCGTTTAATTGTACGTTATACAAATGCAATTTAAAATGTTACTATACGTTTTCGCGATTTTTGTCCTAGTAGGAACAAAAAAGAACTGGAATTTTAACTAGTTTCCAATATGATTAATCAATCAATAATTTTAATCAATTCAATCGTAACTTCTAATTATACGTATTACAACGTAACCAAATAATTAATTTTACGACCTCTAGAAGCCGTGAAAACGGGATTTTAGAAAATGTATAAGAACTTTTTTCTTTAAAAGTAACAATTCTGAAATGTATAAAGCTTATAGAAAACATCCCTCATCAACCACATATTAAAATATAAATGCCATACATAAAAGGGTTTTTTTGAAAAATAAAAGTGCAAAGGTGATGTACAGTGGACACTAGTTATAATTTCGGTGCTTTTTTCCCACTACGATAAAAGTAATTAAAACTTTTAACATGCATATGTCACAACGTAAAGTACAATTACTCGAGAAAAACAATGGTGTGATTGGATTTTTCATAGGCCTCTTAGTTTCTTAGTAAGCAACCTTCACCCTCGGTACACACAATTTCTGCGCCGAACAGTAGTGCACGAGTCAAAAAAAAAATTTTTTTTGTTTATTTTTTGTAGTTTTTAGGTTTACTTTTACTTTCTTCCACATGCATTAGCATAGAGAAATTATTGTGATCGACCAAAAAAACTTTTTACAGGTTGGTCTGAAAATTCATTTAAGGGTGTCCTACACCAAAAAAGTAGGGTTTTCGAAAAAATCTTTTTGTGTTTGTCCGTATGTGTGTCTGTCTGTGTGTATGTACAGTTCGTTGGAGAACAAACGGATGGATCAATTTTTATGAAATATGATATGTAGCCTATGTGTAGAATATCTCTAGACAAAATTTTTCACTTTATTTTTTTATATTTTTTTTATGAACAAAAAACATACAAATATGGAATTTTCTCAAAAATGGCTCTAAAAATTTTGATTAAATTTTCATGAATTATGTGAATTACAATTTAAAATATTTTAGTGAAAACCGCATGTCTCTAACTTGACTATTTTTTAGTTATGACAAAAAACACATTTTGGGGATTGAACTAGTAATTAAAAATTTTTTTTAGTGTTTAACATGAGGGAACGTTTGTGCCAATTCTTTGGAACAGTTTATTTTAGTTTGTTTTTTCAACAATTTTTAGTTAATTGTTTGCACTCATTTAATATATTTTTTTAATGAAATTACTACAATGAGGCCCTCATATTGTTTATGGAAACCCGTATCAACCAGCGGTGATTTTCAATCTCACTCAACAGCATCTGATCGAAATCAGTTAGGGGCGCTTTATTTAAAACAGGCTAATTTATTTGGATTAGTCGTGTGCGCCAAATGAGGCCTGACAAATCGAGGTGGCAGTGCTGGTGGAGCCATCTGTCGCGGCGGCCGGCAACTAACGATCCAACGGGGACTAACCGGAGACCGGCGTTCCGCTGTCACCCTTCTGCTGATATATCGCTGTTTTTATACATCATCCCCATCCGTTCGCTCTCGGCTGTGTTTCAATGTACCTTATCATAATTAACTTTTATCGTCGGTCCGTGTGTGGTTGATATCGTCCCACCCCGGGCTGCCCCAAAGTTATCTTTCTCTCTCCGACTGTATTTGTATTAATGTGCACGTTTTTACTACGGTGATTTATTCAAACGATTTTACATTGTTGTGGCGATTATAACTCATATTTACGGTTAATTTGGGTTTTTACTCGACACCCGGACATGTATTAAGCGCGGTATTCCCTTTTGAATACTGTATTTATCTGTGTCCACATGACTGGTTTATTTCGGCTCTATTTCACCCCACCGGACAGAGGCAGATAAAATAGAACGGCCATTCCCTGGGATGAAATGGTCCTTAACATTATGAATGTACTAAATTAAACAATTGTATTAAAACATTTATTACATGAAGACTATCTTAAATTTAATATCTTTTTAATAAATTGACCAATAAGCCTAAAAACATATTTGTTAAACACAATACAAATATACTATGGGACATTCCTGCACGCTTGGCGTGCCCACCACGTCCCTCACTGCGCTCGTGACACCTCTGCCTTCGGCCTCGGTCTGTGACTTTTGACTACAAATATTATCAGGTAAAACCATACAGTCATTTGTAAAATTATTTACAATAAATCATTCTCTGACTTACGCTGCTACCAATTTACAGATTAAACTCATTGTTGTTACTTAGCCTATTTCAAAAGTTTTCATATAATTTGTTTTATATTATTTACATTCCAACAGCTGCTAACATTTTATAAAGATCATTTTTTTAATTTGACGAGCTGTTACTTTTCGATCAACTAAAATCTCTGTCCATGTTATACTTTGTAGCAAAAAAATGTACTATAAAGGGCTCCCGTGCCCTTCAGAAAAAATAGAACGATGCACAACTAAGAATTAGCGGCCAATTGTTGTCACCTCAATCGTTGAAATTGATCCAAAAATGTGAGAGGAGTTACCTTAAAAAATTGCTTCACGTAGCCTATCATATATAAGGATGTTGTACACATATAACTTTGTATAGCTATTTAATTACATGTCGTTGATAAAATTCTAATAGCACGTATCTGCAAAATTTAGGGTTTTGAGATATCAATAGGAGTACATAGCTGATGGTGTGCTGTATCTAATTCTAATAGCACGTAAATGTAATGGCTTGGGAAATTTGTTTAAAAAAGGTAAATTTATGCCACGTATTTTGCAGTTGGTTACACTGTAAACCCCCACCACGTATCTTACATAGCAAAGCATTGGAAAATGTGTTTATTGGCGGTTTAGTCTCAGATTTTAAAGTTTTTTATTAAGTTTACACATTTGTTTGGACCTAATGTGATCTTCTGTGCATTCTTAATTGATTTATGCATAAATTAACAGCTGAGGTAAGTTTTATATATTTGTTTCCATAGAAATAATGAAAGACAAGTTACGTGTTATTAAAATTATAACCTACTGAAATATTGTACTTCTGATACCTCGCAACTTGTAAATAAGCTGAAAGTTGATCGACCAAATGTTTAAAGAGTTTTTTAATATCTAATAAAATTGTATAACTTTAATCTTTTTAGTATATTATAAGATGTAAATAGTATACATAATAAAATTGATGTCAGATTTCCAGTTACATTTTTTCACAACATAAGGATTTCCAGAAACTGTTGTACAATACTTAACTATTTATTATTGCTAAGTATCCAATAATTAACTGTAGAATGATCCCTTAAAATATTACTAGAATATATTGGTATATAAAAAAGGTTCAATAAATATTATTTGTTCATCAAAATTTTATTAACATTCATTTACCCAGTACTGTTTTCCATCCTAGTGATTTAGTTAGTATCTGAATGGGTTTTTAGAACAATGAACAATTTTTAAATCAACTAAATTATTTAATAATTAATGTATATTCAACAATAGGTTACTTTAAAAATTGCTTACAATACCACGTATTTTACAAAAGCTTTTAATACTACGTAAGTTAGATTTTATATATTTATTCCCTACTTATTAGAAAATATATAAAGTGAGTTATTTAAAATGGGTCTTCTAAAAATAACCGATCATAAAAAATACCACTTCAGTAATATATCTGAACACATTTTTTAGCACAGTTTTTTTCACTCTCTTGTGAAATTTGGATTTTGCAGATACGCGTTGTTAGCGTTTAGCTGGTGTATCGTAGGCCTAGTTATATTCCATCAATAATTTAATTATTTATTTTTTAACATTTAAATTATTTGTTTTAAATTTCATACATTGTATTTTGTAATTCGATATGATTTAATAAGACGAAAGTACGTAAATTTACCATGAAATCTTTTAAAATATCATGCTATTTATTAACTAAATATTTTCTTAATCAGCATATTGCGTGTTGTTAGAAATACAATGAAAGGAAACGTCACCAACATAAATGTATTAGAACATATGTACACAATGTACAAACAGTGTTATGGTTATTGATTTCGATAAACCACGTTTACCTTCATCAGACCAGAGAGTTTCACAAAGGAATGACATTGGTGACTCAATCCTTTGAGTCTAATGTAATTTTTCGTGAATCCCTCTGGTCTTATGAAGGTGGATGTGGTTTACCGAAATCGATCACAAAAATATTGTTTGTACATTGTGTACATATGTTCTAATACATTTGGGCCTATGTATTGTTCACTTTTATTAACTCAAGCTTATGTACTCAAGCTTAATACAAATTCTGAAAAATCGTATGCGGTTTTGTTTGCATGCGTCGGACTCTGAAGGAGGACCGACGGTCAAGATAAACGAAACGGAAATTAAAGAGAGTAATTCAACCAAATTCCTTGGAATACACCTAGACCGGGGGTTGACTTGAAATGAACACGTTGAAAATCTGTGTAAAAAATTATCATCAGGCATTTATGTTTTGAGAAATGTAGGCTAGCTAAATTCTGCCCAACTCAGTTACTGATGACGGCTTATTATGGTTTGATTTATCCTCACATGGCCTATGGAGTAGTGCTATGGGGAGGATGTTCAAATGCAAACTTAGTCAGAATATTTAGAATTCAGAAAATGACAGTTAGAATGAACCTAAAATTGAATTATAGAGAGTCGTGCAGGCCATAATTCAAAGAGTTATGACATTACCTTGCCTATACAGTACAATTAAACGTCACACAACACAAATTTATTCTGGTCTGAGGAAGGTGAGCGTGGTTCACCGAAATCGATCACCATAATATTTGTGCATTTTGTGCTTGTATTGTAGTATATTTGTGCATTTTGTGCTTATATTGTAATAAATTTGTGTTGTGTGACGTTTAATTGTACTGTATATGTACCAACACGTATTATGCTAATTAAAAAACTATTACCTTGCCTGTATATATTTGAGACCGTGACATATTGTATGTATAAGACCGCTCTAATAAGAGGCAGAGATATAAATACATACAACACTAGAGGCAGGGACAACTACCGAACTGGCCGACACAGGACGGTAGCCTTCACAGATGGGTTTTCGTATAGTCAAGAGCTTACGATAATTTATAAAAAGTGCTACAACGCCCAAGGCGTTTAAGAATCGTCTAAAAAATACTTTATAAACACGCATTTTATAGTATAGACGAGTTCTTTGTACATAAATGGGAGGGGGAAGATCAACAAAATTATCAATAAATTGTTTCTCAGTGGGTCACTATGATACAAAAAATAACTTCCATTCAAATTTCATCAAAGTCTGTCCAGTTGTTTCGGAGATTTCGTGATGAGAGAGTACATCGTTTTTGGATTTTATATATTAAGTTAATTAACAGTGCTATCCGAAATAACTACGAGGTAGGCTGAAGTGATTGTAAATTAGTTCTGTTGACTTCCGGTCTGGTTTCCGACCAGCACGAATCTACTCAAAACCAATTATGAATTTTCTCAAAGCAAGCAAACACACCAAGCCCCACTTCAAAGCGTTCCACTATTGGATTTCCAATTTGTTAATTTTTTAAATTTCAAGTTATTTTTTTAAATTAGAACAATTTATTGTAATTAAGTGTATAACAAACATTAAAACATGTTAAACAATCAACACTACTATTACAATACCTACAAAATGGCTTACAAAAATAATTTAATTAAGAAAATAAATATGTAAAACCTCTCCAGAGTGCACACTCCCTTAAATTTTACAGGCTTGTAGCCCATATGAACTGCCGAGTGAAGTTAAAAAAAGCTAATATGCAAATTAATCTGAACTTTTAATTTACAAATATCACGCAATCGAGCCTTAATATTTTACTTTTAGACTTCTTGATAGATAATATTGCTCTATTACTACATTACATGGGTTTTAAGAAAAATTATGATCTTTGCAATAAAAATTAATTTTGGCTGAAGTAAAAGTTTTTATAAATTTAATTTTTACCCAACAATTTTACGTTGGTAAGCTTAGATAATTTCGGAATACTGCTCCGTTCAGAATGTTCATTAAGATGCAATAAATTAATAAAGTATGCCTAAAGAAAAATACGAGTTTAGAAAATACTCTAACAAATTATAGTAGGTAAGGTTTATGTAGGATATTTAAACAAATTATAATGTTATTAGCCTTGTAAGTAAAAATGTATTTTCAGTAGTAAGTGATGATCCGGTAGAAATAAACCAATCAGTCTTCAAATTAATTTCAGTTTGTGGGTTTTTCAGTATTTTTCAAATAACCAGCAATCTAAAAAATTGTTTTGGATAGATTATTAACTTGTCAACATTCAATACGCATTTCATTAGTGTCAAAGATGTGCTAAAGACAATATAAAAAAATAGTATTGATAAAAAAGAAACCACCTTTATGCTTCATAGCGGACAAATAACCTCTTCCTTTCTGATTACAACTGGAACCCCAAAGTACAAAATAACAAAACAGAATATTGGATTAGGCCTAACGTCTATATACTTTTTTTTTTATTGAAGCTCGTTTTTAAGAAAAAGACAACAAAAGTTTTATTCCTGCTCCAAATAAAAACTGTAACATTTCATCCGTGACCGGTCGGTAAATATGATATTACATCGATTATAGAGATCATAGAGTGCGCCATCTGGAGCTGGCTAATAAGATACATTACAAAAACAAACTGTGGAAGAGCCAGGTCGGGCGGATAACAGGTATTGTGAGAATAATGGCGTCTCAATCAGCTGTTGCATTTATCAGGTCAGCTGATCTAGACGTGCGCGCCAGATGATGCGCACTAACTTAACCTCTCTCTCCCGCCTCCATATCCCGTTGACATCGAACATAATAGTTCTATAGCCGATTATAATTTGATTATCGGCTGCACTATCGTTGTTGCTGTGTGAATCGATTATGATCGTCGACCAGGTAATGGTTACGGGGTTTTGAAGAACAAGCTGTTTCTGTACAATCTAGATGCGCTGCGATTGGCAGGTACTTAGCCTATGTTGAGTGTACGATGTGATGTGAAAGATCCTTTCAAGAATTTATCTGTAAGTTGAATGTATTTAAGGTTATTAATTCATAGTTAGTGGGTAAATTATCTTAAGAAAGAGTCTCGACAATAATTGCCGTCAAGATTTTCAGTACAAAACTTACTGACAACTAAACAACGTAGGAATCTGTTGTGCAACAAAAATGTTATAAATACAACCCAAATATAAGTTGTAAGAAATATTTTGCATGCAAACAATGAGTAAAAAAAAGATAACGACATATTTGTTTATAAATTTATAATGACAATCATTGATTTAAATATTTATTAGTTTGCAGTTGATTCGACTGGTGCAAAAATACAATCATCAAATTCAAACTAGTTACACTCAAATCATATATTCTAAATGGATACGCGTGATCGTATGTCCGGGTCGAAAATAACATTGTTCTTATGAGATTATAACCAACATGGTCGACAGCTTCCGCAGCCTCTACTGACTCAACATGATGGGACTCAACATGCAGCTTGAAACGTCGGCCTATGTATGTAATATACATAACGTTTTGACGCGGTCGGATCCAGAAGACCAAGATTATAGATATAATTGATTTATGTTTTTATTTTTGCACATTTTTATGCATTTCTTGAATTTTTCAACGCCAGTTTGTTTATGTACATCATTGTAATATTGTTGTTGACTGTATGTTTGTAGAGTTGCGAGATTAATTTTTGTTTGATTTGCCTTATAAATAGCTCTAAGGCCCTTATAAAGAATAAAAGATGTTCTATTTATTTTGCTTTAAAGTAGGAAATTCACTTAATTACATTTTGCACTGAAAGAAATGTACAGTGAAAATTACTCTATCCTCATAAATTACAAATGTTAGTAAAACTATTTATATAACACCCTCTGACGAACCATATAATCTTGCTGCCGATCACAGGTTGGGAAACACAGAGATAGGGCATAGAATCTAACCTGTAAATACAAGCAAAAGAGGGTGAATTAAGTAAACCCCATCTTGTCTTCGGGGTTTATTAAACAAATTGACATGGAAAGGTGCAGAAGATTAACATTTATCTGGGATTTGTTTACTCCAACAAACAACAGCAACCCCTACATAACTACATGGGAACTACAACGCTCGTGGTGTAGCCTACTCGTAGAAATAACAATAATAATATGATTGAGTAACCGATACATGTAAATAATAACTGTTTTTTTTTTTTTTATTGTTTATTTGTTCTACAATGACGATTTTAAATTTAAGATAACTTTTATATGTATACAGGCCTCTTGCTAGCCTAGTGGTTAGCGCTTCTGCTTTTGGATACAGAGGTTCACGGGCTCAAATAACGGGAGGTCTAATTAAAATTTTCCATAGGGGATTGAACCGTTCTCCCTCAAAAACGTATGAAAATAATGTTAAAAATGCCACTGGCGTAGACAGTACCAAAAAAAAAGAGTTTGCAGAGGCTGTCGGCCATGTCGGTTGTATCCCATAGAAACAATGTTATTCTCGAACCGGACAAACGATCACACGTAACTTATCCATATTTAACAGTAATTTTTATACTGTACGAGTTTTTCCCAAACCAATTTCATTTGATAAATAATAAAATTGCGCGTTGGAATCGCTTTGAAAATTCCTAATTAAATTGATATAACAAAATATGAAATATTTAGTTTGAAGTTTTTATTAGGTAGCTGATATAATTGTTCTACGTGAATAATACCACCGTGGGGACAATACTATCTCCCTCCGTGTGGATATTCTGTATTACCTGTTTGTGGTGTAATGTTTCCTCATTTTTTTTTTTTTTTTTTTTTTTTTTTTACAAATTAAGTACTTATTAATTTATTTGTTTTCGTATTTAAAAAATTTTAAATGAAAGCCACTGTTTTACTTATTAAAATGATAAATATGCGATACAAGGCAGTACCGTATCTGATGTATTCGTTTGAACATGAACTTCTTGAAAATGTAGGCCTACGCTTAATTCAATTTATAGCTTGCTAATAAGGCACCTGCTTTGAAACGAAGATCTACGGCTCAACCCTGTAATAATTGTTGTTTTATCAATAATATTATTAATTACTACCTATTAGAAACGTCGGGCTAAATGTGATATCTATAGCTATGCATAGGCTAACTAATTTTAACTTGTGCAATATAGGATTTAGAGTTCCAGCATGAAGACCACCTACCTGGATGGATGTTTATGCTCAAATTTAAAGAAAAATTATGTTAAATTAATTTTTAAACAGTTAATTAAAAATATACCTTTTGAATTGCAATTTAGAGTTTGCATTGGAAGTGCATAATACAACTCTGCATATGCTTTACTTCATAAGTATATGTCTTAATTATAATAATTAAAAATATAGGTAGGAAGTGGACATACAGTATTTCTAATAGGTGCGAGCACAGAGTAGAAAGAAACACAGGTCGCTTTGTTCGCGAACGCTTAAGCGGCAGACCTAAATAGATCTTAACTGAAGTACATATTAAAAATCCGTAGTACAGTAAAAATTTCTACGCTTATCCTTAAGTATTTGGGGGTATAAAAGGAGGGACTGACAAGGCCCTGCCATCCGAATGGCAAAAATCAAAATCTTTATCGGACAAAATTAATAATTTGCATTAGCCAAGTCATACTAATATTAACGAAAACTAAACAGCATAGCTCGTAACATTTAATATGTGACATCAATTAACCTATATGATATGACAAACCTGTGTCACCTTCCTGACAAAAACTCATGAACGCTGTAACAGGCAAGATTTACCAAATGGCCTTTTAGACGTTTTCTAAATTTTGATGTGTCTGACTCCAGCCTAAGAGAGAGTGGAAGTCTATTGAAAAAAATTGGGTGTGCGTCGGACCACACGGTGGAAGTTATACTTCTTTGGCCAAAAACAAATCCCATTATATACTATGTATGGTTTTTGAAAAAAGATGTTTTGTGTTTGGGGATTGGTAGTGTATTTTGATTACGGAGAGAATAAGAAGTTTTATGTGAAAAGTTAAATTTTGAAAAGTTTTGACTGACAAATGTCAACGTTTCTAGGATGTAAATGGATGGTATTCCTGTACTTTGAAAGTTTTTTTGCACGATTGGCGTCTGTTCATATTATAAATAGTCCTCACAGCCCGCTTTTGGAGTTTAAAGAGGAATGAGTTTGTTTACTCTCGTGACCCCAAATAGGGACAGCATATGCTAAGTGAAGTGAGGATATATCAGCTCATAATATGTTGCCAATAGGACTTCACGGTTTACATAATTTTTAAGGCTACGCAACACAAATATTCCAGAACTAACTACTCGACACACATAACTCGACATATATTTAGCGTAAATTGGATGATTTTTTTCCTTGTCTGTGGCGTTAAGTAGGATAGTGACAACGTTTGAGGAGCGTTGGGTATACAAATACCGGCAATGTTTCCTTTTTAGTATATTTTTTATAAAACCACACCCAATAAACAACATCTGTGGATACCAATAGGTCCGTCAATAGATATGATAATGTATTGGACTATTTATGAATGGTAACTACATAAAAAATGTACCCAAGGTAGGTTACTAATAAATAAATTATTATATGTAGAAGTTTAGAACTTATATTCTCTCAACGATATAACGTGCAGGTATTTTATCAGGATCTGTAATGATTAGGCTAAGTGGACGGAACAGAGCGGTTTCAATTGGGACTGTCAATAACGGTTGGGGGCGTGGCCTGGAATGGAGGTCCCCTATTGGCTGTTGCCGTGGCAACATCTCTGCCAGCTGTCACCTTGTTCCTCTTCCCCTGATCCAGAATGTTTGAGGCTTAATGATCGTGAAGTGAGTTGGTTTCGATTTAGGAACTGAAAAGTGTTAATAAAAAGTCCCGACGGAAGTTGGGGACAGAGCCAGATTGAATTTTCTCTACAGATAAGATGATGGCGAACACCTTTAGGACTTTTCTAATGTTTAATACTTCAAGCGAAATGAACACTTATAATTTGTAAAGGGTTACAAAATTGACAACGTGAATAAATTCAGCAACATACAAAATTATGCAAATGATTTATTTAGCCAAATCATGCGCGTTCCAATGATAAAGCAAGGTGTCAAACATAATATAAGTAATACTAATTGATATAGGCTTCTAAACAGCATTTCCATGCAGAGCAACGTAGAAAAAATAAACATATCACCCACACATGAACATAAATAATAGTGTTACAGTGTTAATATAAATTAAATCTATTAATTTTTCAATAAAGATGCAGTTTCTACTCACATAACCAAATATGAGAACTATTTCAGAAATTGGTTTTTTTACAATAAAAAGCCTACGAATTTGAAAACTGTTTTGGTCTACGACAATTATTTCTCGAGATATAACGGACATTTTTTCGTAGTGATTCACGCTTTAGTGGCTACATGTGTGACGATAATAAAAGCAATCACCACAAAATATGAATTTGCATTATAGGCAACGTTCGCCGACGGGACTGATGGCAGGCCGGCAGAGGCCAGGCACCCGAACTGAATGTAAATCTAAAATTTTTTGAATATTTTCTTGAGTTAGGCTATGTTACGTTAGATTTATGACAAGTAACCTACTTTTATGAGTTAAAAATGATTTGACCGGAAAAACCTATGGCATATTTGTATTTAGCATAAACCACATTAAAAAGGATCAAAATAACGATTCAGAAATATTTGTTTAATATTCCTGTAAAATGCGAATTTTTCAATACTCCTGTAAAAACTAGTTTTCAGTGCTATGCAGTTATCTCAACTGATATAATCCAACTAATTTGTAACCACTATGAAATAGCGATTTTTAATTTTTTATGTGATAAGAAAGTGCAAAATCTGCATTATAATTACTTTTGTGGGTGTTATAGGCCTATAGTAGCGAGTTTAACGCTAGATTTAGATACATATACCATAAAAATATGTGTGTATGATTGGACGTTAATTTAACGAAATTTTTTTTATTAATAGTTTATTTATTTACTCTTCAATAAGTAGGCAAATTTTAACTGAAGAGAAAATACAATGAAGCTAGTCTAGTTGTATGTTTTTTGTTGATCATATCATTAAACACTGATAAAGATTAAAACTTCTCATAAGGATTGAAATCTATTAGAAAATGTACTAAAAGCAACCAACTGCTTAAAAACTTTATAGTACGTCTTTTAATTGTTAGATTATTATGTTTTAAAAGTGTGAAATCCACACAACTTTCCTGGAACATGACATAACCAAGTCGAGGACAGCGAGACGGCGTGGCGGCAACTATCAGCTGTTCAGTTGTAATTAGTCAAGATTGAGTCTGCCGACAGCCGAGTAGCTCTACACAGAGGTTATCGCTGATTAGATCCACTCGTGTCCCGAGTCTAGTCATTAGACCTACAACCTATCTAGGGAGATTGATGGCATCATATCAGTTATGTCAAATTTAATTTCAGTCGTTATCAGAGTCTCAATCTGGTAAAAGGAAACCAATTAAGAGAAACGATTTTTTAAGGAACCGCAAGTCTTTTAGAAAGGCGTGGAGTTGTAATAAAAGAAACTGTATTTAATTAGGATGGTTGGAAAATAAAATTTACTTGACCTACATATTTTGTTGAGTCCTAGAAGGGTAGAATCAGTGAATACACATCTATGTATGTATGTAGGCTATGTGTTCAATACTGAAAATGGACCCATGGTTGGAAATATATGTCTGAAGTATCTGTTTGTAGATAAAATAAACGCACTTTAAACTATATTAAACGTAACAAGGGGTCAACTACAGGATGGTTAAGGGTGTTCATCCAGGCGCCAGTTTAGTGCTCCAAGGACTTTAGTCCAGATTTCACGAAACTTTCACTGTCTCCCTAACACACACACACACACACACACACACACACACACACACACACACACACACACACACACACACACACACACACACACACACACACACACACACACACACACACACACACACACACACACACACACACACACACACACACACACACACACACACACACACACACACACACACACACACACACACACACACACACACACACACACACACGCACACGCACACGCACACGCACACACGCACACACACGCACACGCACACGCACACGCACACGCACACGCACACGCACACGCACACGCACACGCACACGCACACACACACGCACACGCACACGCACACGCACACGCACACGCACACGCACACGCACACGCACACGCACACGCACACGCACACGCACACGCACACGCACACGCACACGCACACGCACACGCACACGCACACGCACACGCACACGCACACGCACACGCACACGCACACGCACACGCACACGCACACGCACACGCACACGCACACGCACACGCACACGCACACGCACACGCACACGCACACGCACACGCACACGCACACGCACACGCACACGCACACGCACACGCACACGCACACGCACACGCACACGCACACGCACACGCACACGCACACGCACACGCACACGCACACGCACACGCACACGCACACGCACACGCACACGCACACGCACACGCACACGCACACGCACACGCACACGCACACGCACACGCACACGCACAAGCACACGCACACGCACACGCACACGCACACGCACAAGCACACGCGCACGCGCACGCACACGCACACGCACACGCACGCGCACGCGCACACGCGCACGCGCACGCGCACGCACACGCACACGCACACGCACACGCACACGCACACGCACACGCACACGCACAGACACACGCACACGCACAGACACACGCACACGCACACGCACACGCGCACACGCGCACGCGCATATATATAAAAGAAATACTGTTTAAAAGTGTTTCTTTAAACTAGGTTGGTTAGTACATGTTTGTCAATTTTATTTTTAAAATGTCAATAAAATATATCGATAGAGACTTTTGTTGATACAAAAGTTCACAGTAATCTTTAGTTTCTAACATGTAGTATTAAGTCTTTTCTGATTTAGTATGGGTTAAGAAAAAAAATTGCTTTAGATGTAGGCTAAGTTAGTAAGTACACCTGAAGACGGCGGGAGTTTATTATACCTGTCGAAACGTTGTGTTTGTTACTTAAACACTCAAAGCATTGGACATCTCCAAATATTATCTACATATCATATACAATCCAATGCTAATGAATAACTTTCAAACAACAATAAAGAACAATAGTCGTTCACTTAACTCATTTTTATTGACTCATGTTTATTTTCAGATGTTATGAAAACTTAGGGAAATATTTATTTAATAAATCAATGTGGCACTATTTAATATATTAGACTATTATAGTTATAGTAGATCTTTTGGTTTTTATGTGCGGCGAATAAATTAGGACAGCTATGACAACAAATTCTATGGATTGACAATTCAATCTTTAGATTAAAGAAATATTATTCTTTATTTACTCTAAATTTGTCTCTGTAGCTCTATTTTTTTAAGTAAACATTTACTATATTTTAATTCGTTGAGAATCATAGCAATAATACTTTATTAGTAGAAAACTCAAACCAATGTAAAATTCCTTCAGGACAAGCTAGTTACTAAATATTATACAAGTAGGATTGTAATTTGCTTCGCTCGCCAAACTTGTGAACATCGCCAGAGTTCTGACAAAACAGTTGGGCATCAATTGAAACCGTTTATCACCAGAATGATTCGATCTATCATTGACGGCTGGCGTGACGTACCGGTCTCCGAGGGGTGATAACAGCCCTTGGTGTGGAGGGTGTGGTGGACATGTGGCCCACCCTTGGTCACCACAGCGACAGTAAAAACATCTATTACGTCTGGAATTAACTGTTCGTCAGACAGACCTAACGTATTACAAATGTCGGACTTTCGTCAGTATTGTTTTCAATTTTAAAACTTAACTGTGAGTGTTTCTCTCACATGCGTATAAATTGCTAGTGTCTTAATTAGCATATTATGTGTTAGTAGGAACACAATACAACTAAAGTGCAACACAGAAAAGAAAGAAACATAAGTCTCATTCAATAGTGCTCTTAATATGTGTCGAGTTATAGTTCTCAAGTTCACCATTGGGATGGCAGGGCTAGCACCTTATCAGTACCTCCTAAAAGATAGACCTAGTAATTATTGGATTTTTCCGTTAATTCACTACCATAACCATAACCTTGGTTAACCTAACATAACCGAACCAAATCTAACATAACCTAACCAAACCTAACATAACCTAACCAAAGTAGTGGTAGTGAGAAAAAGTTCCTAGTTATTTATACAGATTTACAAAGACGTACATTAGTTATAATATATTTATAATTGCCACTGAGGCGTTTGCTGCGCCCATAAAAAGCTACCGCTTTATCTTTTTTCTCTGTGATACAACTATGCGGAAGCGCTGTTCAGCCCCGCAACGCAAATCTCGAACAAGAATATTAGAGTTTTGCATCTGAATTTGTGAAACTATTTGTGTTGCATGCAATTATAGGCACATCTCTCTCGCTTGCCATCCGACATGAGTTTACTGCATTAAATCTGTTTTTTGTTAGAAAACTAAGTCATTTATGTTGTATCCGGCGCACTAGGCCGGATAAACGAGGTTGTAGGCCTACTATATCTAAACTGAAGTCCCGTCACTGAACACGAATTTTGTAAACTTATACCGAATCGCCCATGGTGACGATGATAGCACGTTCGACATGAGAATACAAAGCTCATACTGTCTGTGCGACACCTTCTCTATAAGAAGCTGGACTACATCAGTACGCAGGCACAGGACTAAAAACACTTGTTACAATGGGCGAATAATACATTCCAATGTTACTTCTTAATTGTTATATACTTTAATTAAACAGTTTTTTTGCGGAGTGTGATATTTTCACTAAACACCTGTATTGTGTTGTTGTTGGTATAATTTCGTTTTATTTTAAATTTCCAGATGTTTCTTCTCTCGCTTTAAAATTGGTTGTAGCCTTGGTTATATTATTTCTTACAAATAGACATCTCATGTAATAGGAATATCTGTGCCAGTAATTTGGTTAGTTAGTGAGGTCTGCCACTACAGCTGGTTTAAACTGCATTTCATTTACATGGGACAACACTATATATTTATAGTGCTCCGCAATGAACCACAAAAACAGCTGATATTTTGAGACATATAATTTACTAGGGGACACCCCTGCACGCTTCGCATGCCACCCCGCCACTCGCTGCACTCGATACACCTCGGCCTTCGGCCTCGGCATGTAACTAACTATTCAATACAAAAAAACAGTAGATTAACTATATAACATAAAATCACAATATTAAATTTAATTACAATATCTCACTCACACTAATTACTTTGCTACCTATTTAGCCTATTTCAAGCTATAAATATATTTGTTTAACAGCTGAAGATTAAACTAATAGTTAAATAACTGTATCAATAGTATAATGTCAAACATTCAAAATAGGTATGTTTATTTATTTACAAAACAGCTGTTATTAATTTACTAAAATAACCCAATATTGTCCTTATGGAAATATCTTTTAAGGGCGGTTTTACCGCTTAGGAGTACTTTATCAAGATGAAAATACTTTAGTTGTCCTATTTAAGTTCTAAAGAAACAGTGTACAAAATTTCAGCTCTCTACTTACATGGGAAGTTGGAGAATTAGTGATGAGTAAGTGAGTCAGTCAGTGAGGGCTTTGCCTTTTATAGCTATAGATTAACATTGGATGAGGAGTCACTCTGTGGCTTATAAAATCAATGGTTGAAATTACTTCCGTCTAGTAACTTAAAATCAGCATAAGTCAATACTAACAGATACACTTACAAAATATAAACCTAGACACATAAAATATTTCAGCTCGAAGAGAAGGTTGAAAATGAACAGAACAGAAAACAAGCCCAATACAGCAAAAACGGTGCTTTGGGATCAATGAAAATGGGCAGGTACATATCCTTATTTATAACACATGAAGCAGTTTTTTCTAACGCAATTCCTCCCTTATTTCTTAATCAATTTTGACTCCCCTATTATGAGACATGCAACTAGGTCTTCATTATGCAATATTTTTACCCTAAAGGGCACAGGGGCTTTCAAAGGACGGTTTTCAGCCATACGAATAACATGAAGAGAGATTTAATAAGCCTAAAAGGTACAGCTGTTCAATGTTAATAATGATATTTATGAAATGATAACAGCTGTTGGAATGGATTTTACATAATACAGTTTAACTATTAATATTTGTTTTCAAAGTCACATGCCGAGGCCGAAGGCCGAGGCGTCGCGAATGCAGTGAGTGAGCGGGGTAGGGGTGTCCCCTAATCATTAGTAATTCTCTCTTTATATATCACCGGCTAAAACTTAAACAAAAAATAATAACCACAAGTGTACACAGTGGACCTACTTCAAAGTAAGTGGTTAGTTTTGTCAGCGCGCCGTGACTACGTAGACCGCAACACCCTAACATGAGTGTACTGCAAGTATTGCCTATATTCAAAGTACTGCGGCGTTTATTTATTATGGTTGACAATTTAATTGGAAGTAAATTTCAACAAAATTATCATATACATGCCCACGTATTCATTAAATTTTATGAAAATTAGTTTACACGTTAGGCCAAACGTTACATTAAAATATATTTGGTAGTCGACCTGTTAAACAGGGATAAAGAGTCCTCTCTAAAATCTATATTTATAAAAGAGGATGTTTGTATATATATATATATGTTTGAAGTTTATGCGTTGCCAAACCATCCAACCGATCGCCATGAAACTTTAGGATGTTGTCCTGTATACTCCCGAGATGGTTTCTGTGAAGTTTGATGCAGATCCGTCCACAGGGTCCTGCCCCACGGGCTCCTAAAGATCCCATGTTATTCAAATGGAGAATCTGAATTGTTTACAAAAAACATATGACTGTGTGGTTTAATGTAGTTTCACATGCCATAAGCAGATTGAAGTTCTCACAACAACAGTACTGTATATGTTTTGATTTATTGTAGTTTTACATTTCACCTTGAGAGTGTAGCACACACTACAAAAAACCTTTACATTTTATACACCAAATAAGAAGACCAAAAATATTGTTTACCCTCTTGCACTCATTTAATAAATAATGTTTTTTTCTATAATTCGTTTTATTGCTTTATTTTGGTATGTCAATGAAAAATGAAAGGCGAGACAAAGTCCGCCGGGTTCAGCTAGTATAAAATATTTTTACATGGTTGACAACATGTTCAATTTAGCAATATTGGTTTTATGTTATGTTTCAATCATATCAAATTATATTTACCACAGTATGTCATTATTTCATCACAGGGCATAAAATATCAGAAATGATAACAAATTTGTTATGAATGAATACTTTTAAATTACAATAATTAATTACGTGCTTATGTAATGATACATCCCATAAATAGATAGAACTAAATTTGTTTTAATGTAATGCACAATATTTCCTAACAAATGAAAATTACATCAAACTCTGTGATTGTGAATTGTTTTAATTAGTTTTATAAAGGCATGTTGCTATAAAAATCGAGAATGAGCATAAATTAAATCTTTTTGATTTAGCAGATATTTTTATTTTTTGTAGTTTTATGACTGAAGAATTTAGAAGGATCCTGCGATTACTCTGAATATTCTATTACTCAAGTGATATAAAACTAATTTGTTAGATAACGTTTGAGTTCCAAAATTTCATTTACACGAATAAGGTCGCAGCATATCTAAAAATGAAAGATTGTCATTTTACTATGTAAAGTAAAGACCATAGGTTTACACGAGTATTTCACAACTGATTTGCTTCTATTAATTTATACAAAAAACATTTACTACACTGGGATTAACATTTATAAAATATTAGCATATATCTAAAATAAGAAAAGACACGTAATATACTGAGAATAAATTAAAACTGGTGTTATTACATGAAACATTTTATAAAGTTGCAGATTTCCTTATAATATAATTTTCTATATACAAGATCCTTAGAACTGTATTCTTTATATCTATATAAAGAACTGTTCCTTAGAACAGTTAAATTCTATAAACAAGATCACATTTATATTCACTGTCTTGAAGTTTATATTAAATATAATGTACGTTATATTATGTGTTTGATGCCAATGCAAATGTTATTAAAATAAATAATAATTATTATTGTAATACCAACTAATGGATGATCAATCTTTGGTTTAGGAGCAACATATTGTTGGCAAAACATAAGTATATCTTAATAGAAGAGTCTGCAGAAGCTGTCGGCCATTTTGGTTTTAATCCCATAAGAACACTGTTATTTTTGAGTGGGACAAACTATCACGTGTATCCAAACTAAACGGTTATTATTAAACGGATTTTTTCATTTTAGTAAATATAATTTGATATGACTGAAACATAACATAAAACCAATATTGCTAAATTGAACATGTTGTCCACTATGTAAAAATATTTTATATTTTAGAGAGGACTCTTTATGCCTATTTAACAGGTCAACTACCAATTATATTTTTAATGTATTGTTTGGTCTAATGCGTAAATTAAATTTCAAAAATTTAAAGACACATTTTAGCCTAAGTTTTGAAGGGAGATCTCTAAAAAAGATGTAAACCTAGATCATTTGCGAATAGGTTTTTTATTTGGTACATTTCGGAATTAGATAAAAAATATTCATATCATATTAGGGGACACCCCAACCCCATCACTCACTGCGCTCGTAACACCTGAGCCTTCGGCCTCGCCATGTGACTTTTGACTACAAATATTAGTGGGGTTACACAGCTGATAATTAATGAAATAAATAAAATAACATCATTAGATTACCATTTAAACTTTCAAGGTCAGTGGGGCAGAGTCCGACAGTCGAATGCGAATAAAACCATACTAAAAGAATTATCGGAAAAAACTTCCCAAAGTCTTAAGACGATCTGATGAATGGTTTATTATAAATTATAGATTAAACAAAACTTCTACTGAGTCAATCAAAATTATTCTCTTTATAGAAAGATTTATAACTTTATCGATATTATTTATCGGAAGTAGTGTTACTGGGAGTAGTGTTAGTGGAAGTAGTGTTAGTGGAAGTAGTATTAGTGGAAGTAGTGTTAGTGGAAGGAGTGTTAGTGGAAGTAGTGTTACTGGAAGTAGTGTTACTGGAAGTAGTGTTACTGGAAGTAGTGTTACTGGAAGTAGTGTTAGTGGAAGTAGTGTTAGTGGAAGTAGTGTTAGTGGAAGTAGTGTTACTTGAAGTAGTGTTAGTGGAAGTAGTATTAGTGGAAGTAGTGTTAGTGGAAGTAGTGTTACTGGAATTAGTGTTACTGGAAGTAGTGTTAGTGGAAGTACTGTTACTGGAAGTAGTGTTACTGGAAGTAGTGTTAGTGGAAGTAGTATTAGTGGAAGTAGTGTTAGTGGAAGTAGTGTTAGTGGAAGTAGTGTTACTGGAAGTAGTGTTACTGAAATGGGGCTAACCAATGGGGCTAACCTTAAGAGTTCACACATGTGGCAATTATATGAATTATAATTGTGACTGTTATAAAGTAGATAGAGTCAGCCAATATAAATATCTTGGAGTTATATATGACAATAAGTTAAAATGGGATCTTCATATTGCCTATATTAATAAAAAAATTAGAAAGTTAATTTTTGCCTTCAAGCAACTTCATGGAGTTTTAGATTTTAATTCAATTAAGTCTGTTTATTATGCACACGTTCAATCAGTATTACAATATGGCATCATATGCTGGGGAGGAGCTTACAGAACTCACATAGAACAACTCAATAAAAGCCAGAAATATTTACTTAAAATCATCATTGGCAAAGGCAAATCGTTTCCATCAATTGAATTATTTAAAACCACAAAAGTTCTAACAATTAGACAACTATTTATTCGTACTCTTATGCTTTTTATTCGTACTCGGAAATTATTAAATTTTTCTGTCAACTTGCATCATTATGAAACGCGGCATGCAGTAAGCTTAAACCCCTTAGTTCCAAAAATTTTCAAAACAGTTAATTATACTTGTTCACATTACATTGCTCACCTGTTGTTTAGAAATTTACCGAACCCTCTTAAATTTCCACAAGTTAGCTTATATGTTTATAAAACAATGATAACCAATTGGCTTATGGACCTGGAGGAGGAATCGGTTGAGGCCCTGATCAGTTCTGAGTATAGATGACCGCTTCATAACATTGCACTTCCTTCGTCCCTCTGACTTTCTGCCTTTTGCTCTTTGATTTCATTTTGCTGCATAGTTCTCTCTTTTTTCCCCCTTTTTCCATTGTGTTTATCTTTTTTATATATACATTTATACATTTTTTTTCCTTTCATAATAACCCTAATCAAGAGCATTCAACATTTTCTTGTTTTAAATACCATCCAAAATTGTTTAGTTTTTATTTTTATTAAATTGCCATAACTCATCAAATTGTGTATTTTATTCAGTTTGAATTTTTTATTTAATCCTGAATAAGAGTAGTCCATTAGTTTTAGTATTAATTGTTCATTGTACTGTTTAAGATTGAGTTTTTTTTTTTTATTCTCTATTTTTATTTTTGAATTAAAGAACTCCCTTCCACGCACAAGCCTTGGGCTTATGTGGAAGGTACTCACATATAAAACATGTAGATTTATTTGTATATATCGATGTATTTATTTTCTTCATATAACTATGTATCTATGTAACCTTATGATTTATATTTGAGTGAGTAAATAAAGATTTTGATTTGATTTGATTTGAAAGGAATGTTAGTGGAAGTAGTGTTACTGGGAGTAGTCGCCAGACACTAGTATATTGCAAAAATTATATTTTATAAGGAACAATTAGGTGTGTTAATAAAGGAACGTTCACTTATATAGTATATACAGTATTCGACAAATTTTCAACAAGGAATTTAATTTAAACAGATGGGAATTAATCGATCACGAAGGGTTCTTTGAAATATAAGAACAAAGTTGGCCCAGAGAAGCCTTACGTGACATTCCGTTCTGAGACAGGAAATTACTTCACAATAAATTGATTCTGATGAAAACTTTTGATGACTTGGCCTTAAGTTTTGTTGGATTGTTTGACTGTCAAGTTTTTCGTTTCTAATTTGATATTTTACCACGGTTACCATTTATTGACTATTTAAACTAATCACTCACTCATCATTTGTTGTCACCCCCCACTCAACCTACACGCATACAAATGTGATAAGCCATAGACGTACCTGACATTGTCATCTTACACACATAAGACTGTAGCCAAGTCTTTTACTCATCCTACGAACATACATGACTTGTCTACAACTCCATCTATCAGGCAGAGTCTAAAATAATGTCCTAGTAACACCCTCAAACTTTTAAGAGTCCGCAGAGGCTGTCGGCCATGTTGGTTTTAATCCCATGAAAACAATATTATTTGCGAATCCATTTTTTTTTATTTATTGACCAAACATTTGTTAATGATGTCATTTTAAACATTATCATATTGCGCATTTGATTTGGTTTTGATTTTTTGAATACATACGCCTAGTTTTGAAAAATAGGTAAAAATAAAAACTTCAAACTAAATATTTTTCTATAACATTAATAAGGAAAGCATTTTTGAATTGCAAAGCAATCCAATGCACAATATCATTATTGATCAAATATAATTTGTTTGGAGAAATCCGTTTAAAAATAAATTTTTAGTTTGGATATGTAATCATATGTTCAGTTGGAAAATACCATTGTTCTTATGGGATTAAAACCAAAATGGCCGACAGCCTCTGCAGACTCTTCTATTAAGATATACTTATGTTTTACCAACAATATGTTACTCCTAAACCAAAGATTGATCATCCATTAATTGGTATTACAATAATAATTATTATTTACTTTAATAACATTTGCATTGGCATTTAACTGTTGTATAAAACTATGTTATAAGGAAATCTACAACTTTATAAAATGTTTCATGTAATAACATTGATTTTAATTTCTTCTCAACATATTTCGTGTCTTTTCTTATTTTAGATTTGTTGCTAATCTATATATATATAAAAGGCAAAGCCCTCACTGATTGACTCACTCATCACTAATTCTCCAACTTCCCATGTAGGTAGAGAGCTGAAATTTTGTACACTGTTTCTTTAGAACTTAAATAGGACAACTAAAGTATTTTCATCTTGATAAAGTATTCCTAAGGGGTATAAAGCACCCTTAAAAGATTGGTCCATACGGATAACATTGGGTTGATTTTAGTAAATTAATAACAGCTGTTTTGTAAATAAATAAACATGTCTATTTTGAATGATTGACATTATACTATTTAATATTTTACTATGAGTTTAATCTTCAGCTGTTAAACAAAAATAAATGAAATGAACACTCTTGAAATAGGCTAAATAGGTGGCAAAGCAATTAGTGTGAGTGAGATACTGTACCGAAATGTAATATTGTAATTTTACGTTATATAGTTAATATACCGATTTTTGTATTGAATAGTTACATGCCGAGGCCGAAGGCCGAGGTGTATCGAGCGTAGCGAGCGTCGGGGTTGGCACGCGAAGCGTGCTGGGGTGTCCCCTAGTATTTTATAAATTTATAAATTATAAATCCCAGTGTAGTAAATGTTTTTTGTATAAATTACTTGGTCCTGGGGTACGGTATTTTAAGGTTGGATTGAGAACAAAGAGTTGGTAGCTTTGTTTTTAAAAATGTTATAAATTGTTTTATAACAATTAATAATGATTGATTAGATTAATCAATTGATTAGATTAATCTATTTATTAATTAGAACAATTAATAAATAGATACTAAAACCATATGAAAATTTTTAAAGAGCTATTTACAAGACATTTTTCTTTTGTTAAATATAATAAATTATGAATGCATATTTTTGTAAAATAAAAAGGTTCTTCCAATTACTGTATAATTACTCTTTCCCCAACTTTGAACACCATTTGTTTAGTTTTGGTACATTTAATTTACAGGATATTGTTAATAGGACATTTGTTTGACATGAGGATAATAATCTTCGGAGTAAAAATAGTACGTATAAAATATGTTTGCATAAATGTCGAAATGGTACCAAACATCAATTTACTGTCAATTAAAATTGTTATTCATAAACATTTTACTTATTTATTCGGTTCAAGTTGGTCTTCATTTAATATAAAGAGGGGGTTTGTTACACCATTAATTGAAAAACATGTTTCAGGTGATCGTGGTTGTTTAACGGTCATGTAGCCTATGCAACTCTTCCCAAAAACCCATTACCACAAACGAATTTGAAATATCTTCAACGGTTTTTCAAATACAAAATGAATTAACTATTACAGTTAGTTAATCCATAGTTATTGAAACAATACTATTAATTTATTTAAAAAATAATTAATTGGGAGGTTTTCTTAGGTGCTGCAAAGCGTAGAGGCCTTTTACTATTAACCCTTAGTGAGGATTTTGATTTCACTGAACTATAATTTTTTCGTCCTCTAGAACCACCAAGAACTTATTTTATATGTCGTGATAAAAGCTTACTAGGATCTTTTCCGTTAATTCATTACCACTACTTTTTTTGTCTCCGTTAATTCACTACTGCTTGATAAATATTCTATTGCTCTAAAAACTGTTCCCCACTCATTTTTACGTCCACTGTAGTATTCTTTATCCGCTTGGAATTCGATATAGCTGGCCTTATCGCTTTTCCAGAACTTAAACACAGATATTGCATTCGGCGGTAAGTCAATCATTGGATTTACCAGTTTGTGATCAACTTTATTAGTCACCTAACCTAACAGTAATTGAGATAAAAAGTAGTGGTAGTGGAGTAACGGAAAAAGTAGTGGTAGTGAATTAACGGAAAAGGTCCACTTGCTAATTTAACCAACTGATTTAAGAATTCGATTTTATCATACAAATAATTTTCAGCCTAAATCAGCGCTAGAACTTGACATCAACACTACGTTCTGTGAGAACCTGGATTATTTTTTGTAATTCACAAAGGACTACTCAATGCCACTAGTTAATTACCCAATCACACGCCCCTCTCAACCCCCTTGCCATGCAGTTTTAACAGTTCTGCACACCCCCTCCCCCCGTTCACATAAATCAGGACCTCGCCGTAATGGACAAATGAGTACTCTATCAATTTGGTGTGAATGTGAGGTCACGTGCGTGTTTTGTGCACGCGTGGCGTCCGTAACAACATTAGAGCCTTATTTATATTCGATACGTTTGGTCTACAAGTCTAAGCCACGCTCCTCTCCATATCTTTGAGCCTTTTAAACTAAATTTTGGTTGAATGTATTCGTTTGTTGTCCATTAAACTAAAAATCGGCATTTTAATTGTTAAAGTAAAGATTAGTCTCAGTTTGATTAAATTCATGTTAAGTTTAAATAGGCAAATACCTAAGCATAACCCGCAAATATAAAGTTTTTTTTGAATATCAATAAAAATATGATATCATTTAAACTTTTGCAAGTTTTATGTGAATTAATATTCGGACAAAAAAATGTAATCATTAAATGCTGATTTAATGTTTATTTATTTATTCATAATACGTCGATTGTCAAGATATGGGCGAATACGGATTTCGAATGAGTGTGATGAGTGTACAACACCGAATGTAGTCATTGTTACAATCTAAGGCCGATTATTCCTTAGAAATTGTCATTAATTAATATCCCAATTACAAATGAACAGCCGGTGGTTATCAGCTGATCCCTCTGTAAATTGATTAGGCCTATGACTCTCTGATTGATCTTATGAGGTTGAAATAGAAATTAAGTCAATTAAAATGTACTAACAAATTAATCTTGGTCCGTTATAACATTTAGCATGAGCAGATCCGCTTTAGAATTGACTGACTTTTGTATCTATGTTAGATAATGTATCTTAAAGGATTTCATAATATTAGGGACTAATAAATACATGTAACTAGATTAAGTTGGGCAAATAGTTAGGAATTATCATATGTACATTATATACTCTTCTGTTAGGAATTATCATATGTACATTATATACTCTTCTGTTTGCGGTACTTTCCCTTTCAAGAAAATTGGAATTGTAGGAAACAAAATGACAAATTGTTAGCGAAACTAACCACTTATTTGATAATAGTCTGTAATGATATAGAATAGATCAAATTGTATGTATCACATCCACCTAAACATGGTAGTATAGTAGCCCTTCTTGTATCTAAAATACGCACTTGTTATTATATTAGCATATGAAAGTGATCATTTATAGTTTTAAGGTGCGTAATTATTTCGTTAATCTTTCAAGCATTTTTAGCTTGAATTCCAAATTTTACTTAACTAAAGTCAAAATATCTTAACCTGGTCATATGAAGGTGTATGGTCATAATAATTAACCAAATGACACTGTTTTTACCATTTTTGGTTTACTGCATCAGTGACCTAAAATTTTTGGGAAAAAGTAAACTTTGACATTTTAAACTCGTTTCAGCAAATACAATCTGTCCGTGAAGTGGAAGAGAAATGTGATGTTTTTCTGTAAAACTCGTCGATCTTTATAAAGATACAATATTAAAATAAGTGTGCAGAAAATAAGCTTTGTAATTCCGGTACAAACGCATTGAATCAATGAACAAAATCATTAACCTAAAAAAAGAACAAAATATAACCTCACTTCTCTCGGATCGAGATATCACGTGACAAATTGTAGGCCAATCAGAGAATACGTTTGTGGGAATTGAGTGTAACATAAATTAGTTTTATCTTAATGTAAATAATATTGTTCTTGGTAAAGGTTCAATATTAAAATTAAAGAACTAAGTAAATTAGTAGACTGCACTTTAACACTTCAGAACGCATTCAGCAAACTATAACATAAAAAACAACGAGTAACATCAGTTTCGCCCAGATTGGAAGATCACATGACATAACACCGAGAGTGAATGACTTGACCAATCTTATATCTGAGGGTGGCCACATCCGGTCATCCGAGCCCCGGAAGCGGATGGACTGAGGGTGTTTGCTCAGCGCCGGCCGGTGGTGTTAGTTTGTACTCACTCACGCCACCCGGTACTCAGACAGGGGAGGAGGGTAAATGATAGTTTGAGTGGTCAAGGGACACTTGAGTGTACGTAGATAGTGTGGGGATAATGCCCATGTCAGGAGATTCTTTGAGTTTTATGAGGGATTTGTCGGGAAATATGTTATTCGCCTTTCAGACTATCCACAGAGATATAACCATCAAGGTGTGAATTAAAAATAGTTGTACTCACGTAAATATAGTTGTATTATCAGTAATATTAAATACTCATTCCACGGAATGAGCATTAACCCATTCCGTAGATCGCGTATTCTAGATCCGAAATTACTTTCCCCACGCTATAGGGATTATGTTCAATTGCGTATTCTGTATTTACTCACGCAATACGTTCTCATTCGTGATACATTGTCGTACCCACACACACGTTCTTGTACAAACAGGCAAGCGAACGTACACGGCAATGTTCTGTGTACTAAGTTCATTTATTATAATGTTGATAGGTATTTTTTTTATTTATTTATTAATATGTGAATTTAAGGTTTGCTATATTTATAATTATTTTTATTATTTTAATTTCATCGATACTACTATTTTTCTATAAAAGGAACTATTGTAATCAATAGGCCTGCTTCCACCTAAGTTACAGACTGGATAATCGAAAATTGAACATCTTTCTAAATGGTGTAAAACTCCATCATAATGATCATCCACGGCACCTAAGAGTAACGTGAGATTGCTCACTGACGTTTAAAAAGAATCATCAAATAATATCAGCTAAAATCTATTTGATGATGGTACATTTCCAGGGCGAATGTATTACATAGTTTGCTGTAGCGTCTAATTTTTTCATTCACTATGTATAAATATTATTTTATTTTCATATCAACTATTATGTTCTATTGTATATTCTTAAAACAAATATAAATTATAATTATTGCATCATATTGCTGGAACAATTTAGGGAGCCAACTCATACTACCAATGGATACATATATTGTGTATGTATACACAATAGTATGTATATAGTATATATCCATACACATAGTATGTATATATACTATATACATACTATGTGTATCCATTGGTACTTCTGCTTTGTCACTGGTCTATTAGCTCTCTTATGGCTAAATAGTGTAGGTCTACACACTAAAGCGATTGATGTCCAACTTAATAGTGCCATGAAAGATATTGGTTGCACTTTCATATTAGCAATTAGTACTGTGCAATATTTTAATGTTGATCTCCTACAGAAATAAGACATCAGGAGGCACTATTTAAAGAATTCAATAAGATCTTGAATCCCCCCACCCCCCCACTACCCGGAATCTCCCACGTCAGAACGGTCGCATAAAATCTCGAAACCCACCTCTACGTACTCCTTTCCAGTTGAGCAGTTCAAATAGCTGGGCCATAGCGTGGTACAGTTTTTATGGACGAAATAAGTTGCTACCTACGAAAATCCGTCAATACCTGTAGATGGAATGAACCTTTTTATTTGAAAGCTCTACACAATTCCGCCATTGGTAAACATATGGAGTAAACGGCTATTTACTTGATAGGCAACATTCGAAAAGCTCATATCTGATATGATACATTTGAATTGTATTAAGAGCTCAAACGAATTCAGTCCAACTTCAAGTTACACTTTCTATATCCAAATTGGTCTCAATTACACTATTAGTGGGAACAGTTCTTTCAGCAGTTAATGTTTTTATTACTCATTTACTATAAGAAGGAACAGTGCTTTCAACTCTTTTCTGCAGGATTTTGGCATGCGGTTTGTAACCCCCCCCCCCGTGATCAGTGTAGGTTTCCCCGTGATTTACTTGGTATACAGTGATTAACTTGGGTAGAATTCGTGATAAAATTAGGTAGCATTCATGAAATATCAGGGTCCGACCATGGAGCCAGGCATTCTTCAAGGACCCAAGACACTCGACGTAAGGTTAGGCAGTAGAGAGGACTGTCTAGTCCCAACCTCGTCTTATAAATTAAAGACTTTTTTTTCATTTCATGAGAAGCTTGGGTCTTCCCCCTGCATTATTAACTTTGGTAGCAGCCTTGATCAACTTGGGTAGCATCTGTTATCAGTATCGAATAGTATTCGAGATCAGTTTGGGCAGTAATCAGCTTGGATTTACAACTGTGATCATCTTGGGTAGTCTTGATGCTTACACTGAAAGGGGGTTTGGGGGTGAAGCCCCCAACGAGCAAAGTGAGTAATCCCAATATAAGTAGAGTAGTTTGACATTGATGTAACAAAACATTAAACAATAGCCTATGTGTTTTTACCAGTTTTAGGTGTTTTATTGAAGATACACCACCACTTATAAATTATGATTTCAATAAAAATATAAAAAAAGACAGCCTGAATGTTTGATTTTTTTTAAGACCATGGAGCCAAATCACATATTTATTGAATTCTTCAAGCCAAATAATTCCTGGCGTTTATTCCCCCCCCCCCCAGTCTTTTATAAATTCAAAATTATATCTGAAATTGCAAATCAACAATTAAACAACAAATATTTCCTGAAAAGAAAAATAAATGCTTCACCATTTTTTGGGTTATAGTAGAAAGGAGTCCATAATAATTCATTGGGTCTGTAGGCTCCTAATAAAGCAATATATTACAATGAATAAATGGTAACAACCAGCAAAGCAAAGGGAGTAAAAACTATGATACTTGCCAAACGGTAGCTTTTCAGATCAGAAACTTGATACAGTAATTTGAAAGAGATATACAAATATGTATTGTGAAAAAATAATATGTCCATCACGTTTTATAAATAGACAATCTTGATAAAGAATCAGGATGATATAAATAAAAAGAGGATTTTTAGGAGGATCAGATTACATTCTGAATAAATTCTAGACCTTGAATTTGTTATTGTCATTTTGGTTCCACTTTAGCTAATGAGTTATTTATGTATGCAGTTACAATGTGTTGACACTATTCATATGTTTAGGTTAATGTGTTTATTCAAATATACATTTAAAAAAATATTGGTATTAACTTTGTACTAATTGATCCCAGAAAAGTGTTGATGTACCTTGGAGCTGTTGTCTGCAAAACTAGACCCCCTTATCCATCTATCATAGTCTTAATATTAGCAGCCATCTCACCCACCCATCTTTAACAGTGTCTCCCACCTAATGTAGCAAAAGTATGTCTTCTTGGGCCCATCCGACCTACATCTTGACAAGCCATCTCACCCACCCATCTTTAACAGTGTCTCCCACCTAATGTAGCAAAAGTATGTCTTCCTGGGCCCATCCGACCTACATCTTGACAAGCCATCTCACCCACCCATCTTTAACAGTGTCTCCCACCTAATGTAGCAAAAGTATGTCTTCCTGGGCCCATCCGACCTACATCTTGACAAGCCATCTCACCCACCCATCTTTAACAGTGTCTCCCACCTAATGTAGCATAAGTATGTCTTCTTGGGCCCATCCGACCTACATCTTGATAAACCATTTCACCCACCCATCTTTAACAGTGTCTCCCACCTAATGTAGCATAAGTATGTCTCCTTGGGCCCATCCGACTTACATCTTGACAAGCCATCTCACCCACCCATCTTTAACAGTGTCTCCCACCTAATGTAGCATAAGTATGTCTTCTTGGGCCTATCCGACCTACATCTTGACAAGCCATCTCACCCACCCATCTTTAACAGCGTCTCCCACCTAATGTAGCATAAGTATGTAGGTAGGTATTCATTGATGAAAACCTAAGTTGGGATAAGCATACTGATCATGTAATAGGTAAAATGTCAACAGGCTTATTTGCGTTGAGACAAATGGCAAAGTGCTGTAATCTAGACACTTTAAAAACAATTTATTTTGCCTTAGTTCATGCACATCTAACTTACGGAATAAGTATATATGGAGCTACAAAAAAGAGAAACTTAGATACAATTTTAGTCCAACAAAAAAAAGCTTTAAGAATTATGTGCAAGTTAAAAAAAGAGGACTCAGTTAAACATGTCTTTGCTGACTTGGGAATACTAACAGTATATAGTCTTTTTATTCTAGAAACTACAGCTTATGTAAAACAGAACTTTTCTCCAATGTCAAATAACCATATTTATAACACTAGAATAAGTAGACACGTTGAAACACATAAATTTGAATTAAAAGAAAAAATACTAAGTATATAGGAACAAGGTTTTTGCACAAATTACCAAAGCATATCACTATAGAAAGTAACTTTCATAAATTTAAAGCTAGAGCCAAAGAACATTTGATAATGTTAGCCTTGTATTCTATAGATGAATATTTACAAAGTTAGAGGTAGTCCCCTACTTTAATAAAGAATTAAGGAGGGCCAATGATTTTATGTTATTAGTTTTTAGAACAAATTTTGATAATATATAAAATGATGCTATTTATTGTACCTGTGTACATTTACATAAATAAAGAAATTTTGAATTGAATTAAATTGAATGTCTTCTTGGGCCCATCCAACCTACATCTTGACAAGCCATTTCACCCATCTATCTTTAACAGTGTCTCCCACCTAATGTAGCATAAGCATAAGGGTATGTCTTGATAGGCCCACCCGACCTACACCTTGACAATCCTCCCACTCGCCATTTATTTAACTTGAAGGGCTCATCCAATGTACATCATGATAATTTTGCATCAAACATATGGTACTAATTTATTTTAAAGCATATTTTCCATTTTTTAATCTGTCTTAAGTGTGATATCTTTATACATATAAGCCGCTTAGATTGTAACTGACTATTAAAAGCACTGGTGTGAGAGATATGCGCTGAGTGATGGAAGTGAGATAGAGAACTACTCTTACCCCATTGTGTCATTCCATAAATAGAGATCTATATAGATTGTGCTATTTCAAGTTATGTATAAAATTAAAGTAGAATACCAAAATAGTTCATACAATAAAAACAACAGAGGAGAAAAATGTGAACATCAAATAAATTTTTGAAAGAATTTTTTGGCATTAAATAAACTGTAATGTTAGCTGTGAGAGAGCAGTTATCTAACTTTACAGTAATAAAATGTTTTTAATAAAACAATTCAACCAAAAATACAGATCCTGCCAAGGCATAACCTAAAAAAAGTACAACAAATATTGGGTAAAGTTTCCACAAAACCAATTTTTCTGGTTTTTGAAAAATCCTTAAGTCAGTTTCATCAAGTAAGTATCTTCTGTTTGCTTTATGATTAGTAAACTTGCGTCTCCAGTACTGGAATATTCCCCGATCAAGTAGCTTGAGAATTGCTCTAGAGAGTGGCTCGTTAAATGGTGAATGTTTCCTAAAACCAAACGATGTGTATGTTTCCCTCAAATGTTCATTCATTACTCTAAAGTTTCTTAGATCTGTCTCCTCATGGATTCCCTTTGTATTGACCAATACAAAGTCATTCTCAAACGACTGAACTGGCAGAGTTATTTTTCTGTCATTCTGAAGATAATCTTCTAATTCAGTCAGGTTGATGTCTTCATATTGTGCTTCAAACAGTATTTGCCAAGAATCCTAAAAAAATATTGATATTAAATGAGTTCAAGTTGGTTTAATATTTTTGAAAAATAATACCCGAAGTTATTTCTGATATTTTTTTGAAAAAAACAGCTCAGGCTAGGACACCATCAGATTTAATAAGCTAACAATATAAAAATGTAGATTGAAAGATAAATATGAAACATTAACACTGAAAACAAATGTTTTATGATTAATGATTAATATTTCTTTCTGATACATTTAAACTTACTATAAAACTGTAATTTATTGTACAAATTATCATAAAAATAGACAATAAAGATTATGAATACATGGAGTCCCAAAACTCACAAAACAGAAATTAGTGCAACTCTTGAGAGAAAAATCAAGATTCTTTTTCTTATAGCAAGATTTTAACTGGAGTTTTCCTATGGAGATACGGAAACGTTTAGATTCATTCAAAAAAACATATCCAGAACAATAACGATGAGTGAGATCGGCATAGGCTAAATCGATAGAACAAAAAAACTTCCACTGAAATATACTTCAAAATTAATGTTTGATGAATCGTTTCCAAGCTTTAGTAAAATTAAAAAATCCAATATTGAGCCAACCAGATTTTGAGAAACATAAATTTGTTGTAGTTATACAACTTCTCATCAGATAGTAATTTTGAAAAGAGAATTTATTGTTCTATTAACTGAAGCCCATTGGACATAATCGTTCAGGAATTATTCTCATTTTTCAGAGAAATCTGCAATATTCCATAGGAAAGCTCCATTTAGATCCAATATTGCAAGACTAAATTGTATTAAGTTTTTGTCCAAGAATATGTTACATACTTCTGCCATGATTTATGGGACATCTTGTAAATAACGCTTAATTGTAGTGTTATGAAAATATTTGACACTATTTTAAAGTTTTAAGCACTCTACAGTCATTTGTACATAACTAAATTAATGTACAAATGACTAAATTAATGTACAAATGACTGTACAAGAATGTAGTTTGTCAGTGCTACCTGAAAGGACATAATACCCTTATCAACTATATCACTATTTTTTTTTTTTTTAATAAAAAATACACTACTGCATGACATAGTAATATGTACGTGTTTAATTGAAGAGTATGACAATAAAGGATCAAACAAAGCCTTAGTGCTGTAGGCATTGCACCCTAGAACTTGCTTTGAAATATTATTTCTCCATCATCAAGCTAGGCATGGTTTAAATCCTTATTTAAACATTCACTTATTTTATTCTCCATAGTTTTTTTTATTAAACCAAATTATAAATTTGGATACATGTGCTTGGAGCACCTCTTCCAACAATCATGCTGCTAAATAATGCATTTGTTGCTGTCCATCAGGGTCCGAAATAAACAAAGCGATCCCACTTCTGACTACTAACCGTTATTTTATTTACATGCTCAAAAAACAAAATTACAAACTATGAGATATTACAAACTACACTACTTTGACACATGAAATTAATCACTATTATTTACTACCACTGTTCGTATATTTTACTACCACTGAACGTGTATGGGTGGGCGGGTGGGTTATTACCAATGAACGTGTATGGGTGGGCGGGTGGGTTATTACCACTGAACGCGTATGGGTGGGCGAGGAGGTGGTTTACTACCACTGTTCGTGTATTTTACTACCACTGAACGTGTATGGGTGGGCAGGTGGGTTACTACCACTGAACGTGTATGGGTAGGCAGGTGGGTTACTACCACTGTTTGTGTATGGGTGGGCGAATGGGTATCTGGTTTCTCTGGTTAACAGCGTACTGTGACAGGACTGTCTCAATTAAACACTGTCACTTGATTTTCATTGTCACTTCCACTGGGACTAACTCTGACACACTGTAGACTGTCACTCACTCATTGATTGAATAACTAACTAGCAGGTCAGCCAAAAGGTGTATTTATTATAATGCAAAGTAAGCTCAGAAGATTCTAGAACTGCCAAAGTGATACTGGGAGGGGGATCTAGGTCCTTCTCGGCGCCAATTCATGAAGGGTATGGATTCACATACAGGAATGACATGTCACTCTAGTCCTTCCTGGAAGATCTGTATTGGCCCTGCAGGCGGTTACTCGCGCATGGGGAGGGTGCAATGACCTAGTTGGTGCTTGCCGTGATTTGTAACAATATGTTCCATCCACTTTGCACCTGCTTTGTCACCTTGTCAGTCTTTCATCTGATATAAGGCTTGCTCCTAAAAAGTATGCTTCACCCATTAGTGACAAAAGACAAATAGAGCATGTCCTACGTTTAGCATTGGTTAATTGGTATAAATGCACCAAAAATCAGTTAATATTGCTGAAAGACAACATTTTACTAGAGAGCTCCCTGTTAAGAGCAGCACTAGTAGCAAAAACAAGAACTATAGTGGTACATTACAAAATCACAGTACAATATTCTCTGTGATTCAGAACTCTAGCCGTTATGAACCAGTTTAGGCCCATGTACTGTCATCCCTCAGTGGTCTAATGATTAGCGACTGTTGGTTTGACGTGGAGGATGAGGCCACATATTGCTCGCTGGCTCTACGAGGAAGTCGTTTGCCTACAGATCTCCTATAGGGCTCTTATATGGTGGAACAAGGTTTGTCAGAGTTGAATGAGTAAAAAACTTGCTAGTATCCAAAGACTAGCAATCTCAGTTATAATGGGTGCTTTTTCAAACACACCTATGGCATCATTTGAAGTGCTACTCAATTTACTGCCACTTGACCTTCACTTTACGGTGGAGGCTAAGAAGGCAGCCAACAAATTGAATAGTGTAGGCAAGGTAAAGAGAAGCAGATCCAAATCTGGCCACTCATGAGCCACTGAAAATGAATTACACAGCAGAACATTGGACATGGACACAAAAATTGCATTCTCCAGACCTTATCTGGTCGACATTGAATCCAAGAAGGACTGGAGACTAAGGATAGCTACAATTGCGCCACCAACAGAAGGATGGTACTGACTTACTACTACAGCAGGATGGGCCTGGGTATTGTCTACTACTGTTCTACTGGGACTCGCCTATGGGGCAGTCTGGGGAGGTACTGTACAATCTACCAGGCCGAAATCTTTGCCATCCTTGCCTGTGCCTAACAGGGACTAGCAAGACAAATCAGAGGCAAACAGATCTGCATTATGTAAGATTGTCAAACCGCTCTTTCAGCACTTGACTCCTGTCAATTCCCTCAAGACTCACTTGAGAGTGTTTTCGAACTTTGTGTGCCTTGGCCCACCTCAATAATGTCCAATTGAGGTGGGTACCAACGCACACCAGCCTCATAGGAAACGAAGAGGCTGACCTCCTATCTAAGATGGGAGCGAAGACTCCATTGGTAGGGCCCAAAACAGAATGTGGCATTGAACTTACCACTGCCAAGACTGATATACTGAACTTGGCGAGAAATCGTCACCTAAGTGGATGGCAGCAGTTTCACGGCTATGTCTTTGCAAAATCTCTGATGAGAGGACCCACCCTATGCTGACCAAATACACTCACCGCTATGAATAGGAATGTCATCAGGTTGGTCAAATCAAAATAAAAAATCAATCGTGATTGCGTATATTACTTGACACGGCCACTTCAGGAAACATATGGCAAAAATTGGTATCTACAGAGAAGACACCAGTTGCCAGCTATGTGGTGATGCTATTGAGTCTGCTGATCATCTTTTAACTAAGTGCGAAGCTCTGGAGCTCAGGACAGTATTCGGGGACCAGCTCTCAGAAGAAAGAATGGTAGCTAGTCTGGGGAAAAAGATTTTAGAGCTGGCTAAGTCACTTGGAATGGTACCCCATTCTAGTAGGAAAAGAGGAGCACAATAAACCTAAGGTTGAAGTGCAATCTAGGGATGGCCTCAGAGCTTTCCTTCTCCTCAGTAAACTAAACTAAACATCACCGTTTCCTTTGGCAAGTAAGGCTGGGTTCAAATCGCAGTCATGGCACAAAAAGGTGACTGGTGCAATGGCATTAGTCGTGAATTAGAGGGTGATTGGGCTCGTGATTAGAGGGTAGTGTGTGTGATGAGCTATTCACATCACAGAATAGCAGTTGGAGGATAATAATGTAATGCTGAACGTGTAGTCAAAGGTACCAGTTTTGATTATTTATATCTTTAAATTAACTTACTTGCCCTTACTATTTTTTTAAAATTCATTTTATCATAAATGAGTTAAACACCAACAATGGAAGTGAGCAATCCTAACTTTTTCCACATATAGAAGTATGATCAACTTGACTTGAGGAATTGGATCTGGTCATTGTAATGCCTACCTCCTTTACAACTTTACTTTGCTCATTCCCCATAGACTATTGATCAGTCTGGGAAACTTATCAGACAGATTAAGGGGGCAGAACTAGTAGGTACAGGGTGAACATTACTGATGAATACTCCCAGTCATGGCCATATTCACACGTGCGCTATCTCTAACCCACGCTCAAAGTCTCGGCTCAAACCCACGCTTTAGACTGCTTGGCCACTGGCTCTACCATTAATTAATTATGGATACTGAAGAATTCAGTATCAGAGCAATTCATGTTTCTATCCAATCATTTTTTTCACGGCTTTAGCTCTTGCTTATGGTGGAACAAAGTTTACACTCTTTGTCTTCAAACTAATAATTATTGTAATTGTAATAACCCAGATTCCCAATTTTAAAATGGGTACGTATGATTTTGTGACTCTCAGACAGTTAATTTCACAACTGAACTCAAACGCTTGTAACTAGCAAACTAACCAAAAGAGACATAAATTAAGAGACAGAAATAAAATAAAGACATCTCACAATATAGTACATCTTCAGTTATAAAAAGCTTCACACAGATTTATCTCTACTAGTAAGCCCAACTCTGTTTGTTCTATCATTTTAAATCCTTTCCTACTGCCCTCTAGCCTGATGCAATGTCAAATATAAGCTTATATAGTTTAAATAATTCTTATAAATATATATCAGAATTTGATTTAGTTTTTTTAAATTTCATATTACAAAATACTCTCATACAAACACATTTAAATAAATTATAATGTTTTATACAAAACCACATAATTGTAGAATAAACCCAGGGTTAAAGTTAAAGATCGTCTCATTTTACCAGGTGAAGTTGGGGCTAAGGAGCCCTCTCTAACACTTAACCTGGGTATTAGATAGCATCCTGGATAGATAGTGGGAGAATGAGAGTTAACTACTATCATTTACTACAGAGGCAAACAGACTGCCCAAGCCAATGTATTTCCTGTAGATCCACGCATATACTGCTATTTAACGGTGATTAGGCGCTACCCATGAAACGCCTAACAGAACTAATTTCACCAAACAGACTGCCCAAGCCAATGTATTTCCTGTAGATCCACGCATATGCTGCTATTTAACGGTGATTAGGCGCTACCCATGAAACGCCTAACAGAGAACCAGCTTTGCAGGACCCATAAGAGTCATCTTGTTTCTATAGTTAATGCTACTATCTTGGTCTACATAAGACCATCAAATTTACAGTTTTCAGTTCTACTGGATACAAGAGGCCAGTGCTTCACAGTGCTTTACCGCTATAATGTGTTTAAAGATGGATATTGATATATTTTGACAATTCATAAATGTATTGAAAAGGGAGGGAAACGTACACTTTGGTGTATTTTACATTTAAACTTAAAATTATATATAATTACATTTAAGTTGAAGTAGAAATTTTTCAATCCATTCTTCCGATTACTATATGCTGGATCTATCCAATAATAGTCATTTTGCACCAATTGTTTGATAGAGTCCATCCTAGGAGAATACAATGGGAGCGTCAGTTGAGTGACAATACAGCTCATGACCGCAGTGACAAATAGAAGGGAGAAGAAGAACCACCATATGACGATGAACCGTGTGCTCAATCTAAATAACCGTTGGCTGCTAACATAAGAAGCTGACACTGTCAGTATTCCGAACATCATAACTCCACTCTCCACAAGACCTGTTTATAACAGAAAATAATATAATCCCAACAAAATATTTTCAATATTATTTTAGTTTTCTTCTAAACGCATAATTGATGTTAAAATATACATTATATATATAGGCTGTCCAACAATATTTAGCAAATAAAAGTGTTAGTAAGTTTTACCCCATTAAAAATTAGTGAACAAATATTGAGTAGTTGATAAGAGTTGATTACTATACTAAATAAATAGTAAAGTTACCTGTAGCTAAGTTACTACTAAATGGTTATGTTAACCAATAATAACTTTTAGATGATAATATTTTCTCCCCTATTTTTAATACTTTAACTCTAACTTTTAAAACTTCATCAAATTAGAACACCCAGCTACAATTTTTCTTAGAAAGTATTATGTACGACAAATTAACGTTAAAAATGTATACAATTGTAAGTGATAAAACATATAATTACCTTAGTAATCACTTTCTGAATTTGAAGAAAGTACACACTCATACAAATACACCATAGCGAGTTAGCCATTATTGCCAATAAGACCAAGCCTATGTGCCTTTTCATAAACATGCAGTATAATTCATATGGCTTTCATAGGCCAGCTACCAAACTGATAAAAAGATTAATAAATGGTACCAACTAACTGGCACAAACTTTCTCTCTTTCCCTTTGTTATGTCAGATTGTTTAAAAAATTTAAATTAAAGGATGTAAAAACACACTTAAATAAAAACGGATGTTCAATTAATTACATTTCTAAGGATTCTACAAACGAAACACTTAATTTATTCAAATAAAAATATGGAAAAAATAATCTTCCAAAACAGTTGTTCAATTAATCACATAGCGAGATTTTATCTAAACAATCTTCAACAACTTAAATTGTGGCTTTCGACCTCCAGCCCCAACTTAATGGAGTGGTAAGTGAAAAATTTTAAATTGTAATTTGCATCTTTACTGAAAATTTAATCAAAATCGTTAAAATTAAGCTTGAAAAAATTGCATTTTAAAATGTTTTTGCCTGTAGAATAAAATGCTATAGCTAAAAAACTAGTCTAGTTAGAGACATGCGGTTTTACTAGAATTGTTTAAATTGTAATTCACATCTTTCCTAAAAATTTTATCAAAATGGTTTGAGGCATTTTTGAGAAAATTCCATTTTTGTATGTTTTTTGCAATAAAAATCAAATAAACTAAAATTTCAAAAAGTGAAAAATAATCTGGAGATATTGGTTAAATACATATACATAAAAAATTTCATAAAAATTGATCCATCTGTTTGATCTTCAGCGAACTGCACATACACACAGATAGACACACAAACGGACAGGCATAAAAAAAAAACACTCACGTGACCCCAAAAAGGATTTTTAAACCAACTTGTAAAAAAATTATTTTGGACGATCACAATACATTCTCTATGCTAACGCTTATGGGAGAAAGTAAAAAATTAGACAAATTAAATTAAATCTACAGTACAAAGTACTTGTGTCTTAGAGTTTAAATATTGATCTCCCGTCACAGAGCAAAATTTAGGTTTCTTAACTATTCAACACCTGCTTCTCTGATTGAATGAAGGCAAACTAATCCCTCCTGACACTCATTAACTATGTGATCCATAGTTTAACTCCGAAATCACATGACTGATCATTTGCCATTCCCCATTTAAATTTCCAGTAGTTGCATCTTCCCACCCTGTGAGAAAAGGACTCAACATGGTGTATTCCTTACGAGGAAGGTTCATTCCACCGTTGATGGTCATAGGGTCTGATAATAATCTATGGTAAATCTGTTGTTATTTCTAAATAACTAAGACTAATTTATCTATTCGCTTGTCTTTCCTAATCCTATAACAAATTTGTACCTAAGTACATTTTTTGAGAGAGGTTTTCTTTTCTCTTTCTTGGCCTCCTTGATTTTCCTCCCTTATAACCTTTTTCATCATTTTCAATAGCGACATTCCTCCCTAACAATTACTTAAGCGTTTAAAAACACACTTGTGAAGAAAAGGTCAGTAGACAACTCATCTTTCAAATATCAAACACATGGTATCTTTTTAGTATGCTCCTATAGTATGTACTCAAATACACGTCTCTTGAAATTCATATTATTGGCAAATCCTAGAGTTATTTTATCTTTTTTTAATATAAATAAAATTAATTAATTTAAAGTACACTATCAAAACTTTTGAAATTTAACATAAATACAATGTTATAAGTAACTTACTTGAGAGACGCTGTTATACTTACTTATCTGGGAGTTGTTGCTAATATTTTGGGCAAACCAAAAGACAATAGTGATAGCTAGAAAAGCTACAAAAGTAGTTGCCCAGACATCTACAGAAAATATTCCTGTGAAAGATTGCCATCGGCTACTGAGCTGATACGGACGTCTTACTATAAATGCCAAGTAAATCTGAAACAATCACTATTGTATACAGGGTGGAAAAAATATGGAGAGGCTTTCACGTTATTTTTTAACATAGATACAGTCAAAGTCAAATATTTTTATTTACATCCATAGTGAAATGTGAGATTACAAATGATGTCTTAAACTAAGGAATACAGTAAAAACTATTTTACTTGAACAGGATTGCAGTACAATTTTATACATGGTATAATAAAGAATACTAATTACAAGAAACTACTACAACCAAGTAATAATCTTTAAATTAATATTACTGCTATTTGGTCAAAATATAATTCATAAATTAATATCCATACAACGATTGTTATTGAATTAAACAAATTAAACATTATAATATATATATATATATATATATATATATATATATATATATATACACATATTCACATACATGCATATATATATACACATATATACATATATACACACACATACATACATACAATGTTGCATTCCAGGAGCGTAAGAAAAAAAAACTAAATTATATGGAAATAAGCCTACATAGGCAAAGCCCGTGCGTAGGCTTGAGCTACTTATCAAGACATTCAATTATATTTTTTATTTTATTTTATTTATTTTTTTTGCGGATGGTCAATGAAAATAATGAGTGGTGTTTGATATGATAGACAGAGTAGGAACAAGTTGATTGGTGATATAAGGAACAGTGGCGACGGCTGGCAGAAAGAGAAACCTATTGTACATGAGAAAAACAACTATGCCGATATGAGCACAAGCTAAGGCAGAGGAGGGGGACGACAGGTCGGCGAGCAGTGTGGGTGAAGAGGCATGGTACGGTGGGTCAGTGGATGTCTGTGTTCTGGTGTCCGTTCTGTCAATTCTTGTCTGAAGTCAAGTCATACATGTATGTCTGCGTGTCTGTCTGTGTGTTTATATCAGTACTCCGCTGCGAGAAGCGACTCGACTCCCGACACACTGAGCCCTAGCAGCCACTGAGAAACTTTACATTTAAAACTAGATAATTTCATAACTAAAAAACTAGATAATTTAACTAGGAGATAATTTCATAATTTAATTTTCTTTGTGATTGTGTTCCATCAAGTATAATTTTTGATCAGAATAATTTACTTAACAGCAATATTTACTGTTAACAGTAGAGAAATAATATTGTTCAAATTAGATACTTGGAAATTCAAATGACCGCTTCTTTGGAGAGGATAAACCTTTTGAAGTCCGGTTTGCAGCAATTAATTTCTCTTAAATAGATCTTTCATTTGATACTTAACTCGACCTAGGCTTACGTTAAAGATTTTCCTTCAATTCCTCGTGGGCCGTCCCCCTGAGAAGATGAAATGTCACTAATGACGTGAAAAAGTATGTTCTTAGTAACCATGATCATGTAAAGATTTCACTTTTAAAAGTGAAGGCATACAAAAGTTGTAAAAGTGTCTATATTTTTTCCACCCTGTATATCAAATAAAGCCTCATATGTTCACAGTATTACACTAACTATATTATTTGGGCTAATGTAAGTAATTATTTATTTTGAAACTACAATGGAACTCCATTTATCCGGATTAATGTTAGCCATATGTGTTCGGAAGTAACAGATGTCTGAACAATTGGAAAAATAGCTTATAAGGTCAACAATTGAAAATAACAGTTCATAAACATATTTATGATGTCTAAAAAATACTAAATCATATGATAGTTTAAAATGCATTGTTACATCAAATATAATAAACTAATAAATACATATACAGTATAATCAAAATGGTAAAACTAAATACTGTACATCATATATCTAAAACATGCTACGTCCGGACAACATTTTTTTGTCTCCAAGGATTTTTAATGTTTTATTTTTGTGAGAGTTTCCGACCACCAATTGATTGGCACCAGTCTCAACCCTAGGAAAATTCTGATTTCTGCCCCAGATCTGCCTAGACGTCCCGTGTTATTGACTTCTAGCAAAAAACCAATTATCGACTTCTAGCAGAAAGTGGGGTAACAAATTAAAGGTATTCATTTCTTAGTTACTAATATACCATCAGATTTAGAAAAGATTATGTTTATGGGCTCCACTGGCTCAAAAAAACCAAAATTCATTTGTACTGCGATTTCTGGCGGGCCGTAGACCGATCTTCCTCATGAGGCAACATTCCGAGATCCAAAAATGAGACTGTAGCAGAGAGACTTTCCCCTGCAAGGCCGAGTTGCACAAAGGGGCTAAAAGTAAACACGGAATACCTCCAAAATGAAATTTATTAATGTCCTACAAGGTAGAGCAACAACAAACGATCCTCAGGATCCTCTGGGAGATATGGATGCTACCTCTTCAGTTTGCAAAATTCAACTGAGCGAAGCTCGGTCTCCTGGTACTATAGAATAACACAAATAAAAAGGTTTTTACTCGAACATTTTCAACAGCGTTGTTTTTAAGATCGTTAAACCAGTTTCTGAGTCGCTTGATGCAGATTCGTAACTGCAATCAGTTGTGGACGTTTGTATTGTGATTGCCATTCGATTAATTTTAAGGCCTCACTGGCTGTAGGTCCTGGTTCTTCTTCATATACAGAAAAACATTATCTTCCTCTTATTTGTGCAGTATAATCCAATAACCGCTGTAATAACATGCCGAATGCAACAACGCACTATGATAGGACTTTTCTTTGATATGAGCTAGTGAACTCTGGCAACATGGCATGATTCAGGCGCAAGGATGGACAATCTGTTGGTCACATAAACTCTGTTCACTTGTGGATGGACTGGTAGTTTGTGCCTACTTAGTTCCCATGCAGATAGGTAGCACTGATATGTGTTTCATTAACGATACATTACTTTTATTGTCGAATAAATTGATCCAGATAACTGGCGAATTGGATGTTTGGATTTTAGATAAACGGAGTTCTACAGTAATATTCATGACTAGATAAATCGTTCTGTGACTTTTTTATTAATTCACTACCACCACAATATTTTCTTTTCCGTTTGTTCACTAACGCTTCTGTTAATGCTTACTACAGCATGGAAACAGCTGTCCAAACAATTTGTCATTGTTGGTTGGACTTGTGTCATATCTTGCTGGCTACTATTGTGTCATGATGGTATGAAATTAACAAAAATTTCCTAAAAATAAAATAATAGAAAAGATATTTTGTTAATAGACTATATTTTGTTGACATAAAAGACTATATTTTGTTTTATTAATAATATAATTTTAATAGAATGTCAGAAATTGTTGTATGACTACACTACACTCATCATATCTCTGCTTTTTTCAATATGGGTTTACTGTAAGTTCAGTATTGTACATCTACTTCTTATTTTAAAATTACCTTGCAGGCTCTCATTCATTCAGACTCTTGATATACAAATTTTACAAAAACAAAAATTGAACAATTTTATTGGGTCTAAGAGGACTTGTTTAGATTATTTATAGAGTACAGAAAAATTCCAACAACCTACAATTTATTTTTCATGGCACTTAGGAGCCTTGTAGAAATTAAAGCACTATAAGACATGACTTACCAAATAACCTCAAATCAAATAACTACTCAGCAAAATAATGTATTAAGGTTTACCATATTTAATGGAGGTCCATAATCCATGTCTTGTAAATATACATCTTGCTGCCAAAGGTTACAGATGACTAGATCTGCCTTGCCATCTCTCAATACTTGGAACACACCACCTTCTGTAGTGCCGTTTTGTAGTGAAATGCCCCAGGCATCTGCACTTTCTAAATTTACAATCCTCAAAGTAAAATTTAAATATGACGTCAGATCCTTAAAGAAATTAATTTCCATTCCACTGAATTCAGCTGAAATTAAAACAATCACCTTTAAAGAATCTTAATATATATAATCCAAAAACAAAATAAACTCAATCATCATCCTCATTCCTCTCTTTTATTTAAATTATATAATTTAGGATTAAAGGGTAAATCATATGATTAGAATGACTCTTATTTAAGTAATAAAAAATAATTTGTTGAAATATCTCATTAAGATGGTAGACATTTCAGAAATCAGTAAATCTTCAGTGAAAACAATTAAATATGGTGTCCCACAGGGCTCCATTTTATTTGTTTGCTTTTTATATGATTTTCCAAAACTGTGCTCGTTCAGTAAAATGTGTTTGAACGCTGATGATATAAGTTTAAATATTAATGCTCCATCTTGGGAAGAAATTGGAAGTAAGCTAAAGCTTAACTCATCTCTATCGGTATTTTACTCAAAATAGTTTACTTTTAAATTTAGAAAAAAACCTACTGTATAGCATTTCAAACAAAAAGTTAGAAAAATAAACTTTTTAATTACACTGGTAAATTTGAAATTTCTCAGCTTGAAGACATACAACTTCCTTGGGTTAACATTTGACTCGAATTTAGACTGATCACCATCTTATGAAAGTGTCGTCCTAACTATTATGAGCTGTAATAGTAACATAATTGTAAATTATAAATTTTATATTTTTTATTTCTATAAGTATATTATTTTAATCATACTTTTGCAAAGACATGTGTATTAATTACTATTTTAGTTTGATTAATCTAGATTAATACTTGACAACATTCAATGCATTATTGTAAATACTAATAAATAAAGAAGATTTGAATTTAATTGAATAACAAAATTTCCGGGATAATTGAACAGAATTTGATTCAATTTGGAGGGAAATTAGCTTTCGTATCGTAGAAAAGAAAGGATATCTAAAAATTCCATTCCTATGTGGTAGAAACAGTCCCTCCTTTTTTTATATAAGAGTAGTATTGGCAACAATGTATTTCAAACAGGTGATACGAAAAACATGTACATGACCCAAAATGTTGACTAATTTTCTTCATTATGAAATGTTTAAGATCATTCAAATTCAAAACATCCTTTATTCAATACATGCACATTACATACAATGAATAGAGTCTTAAAATTAAAGTAATCCGTACACTATGGTAACCTTATAATTTCAGATTTTATGTTTAGCATTGTTAATGATGTAAAAAAGTAAATTCAGATATATGAATACACTTCAATGGTATATTTAACAAAATAATTAAAAAATATAATTCAAGTCTGAAAATAAAATTAAAATGAAATGTTATGGACATATAATGAATGAATTATTAACTGTAAGAACTTTCCCAGAATTCTTCCATAGAGTAAGGGGTCAATTTAACTATAAATTCTTTAAGTTTTTTTTTTAAATTTAATCGGATTTTCTTCTAGCAAAAGTTCCCTTCGAAGGTGATGAATCAGTTTACTTCCTATAAATGTAGTTTTCTTAGTAAAGAATTCTAATTTATGTTGTTCTACCTGCCTGTTTGCACGAATATTATAATTGTGTCTTCTAGGTACTTGAGAGGGATTTGCAAATGTTTTTGTATAGGTCGCCGTTTCTAAAATGTATAACCCAAAAACAGTTGGTATGGCTAATTCTACAAATATGTGTTTTACTGATTGGTCTCTTTTTAAATTATACATAATTTTAAGTGCTCTTTTTTGTTGAAGTAATACCCTATCCAAGTTTTTTTTAGTTGTAGAACCGTAAGTAAACACTTATACTATAAGCCAGGTGAGAGTGAACCATGGCATAATATATATATTTTTTAAAGTTTCTAAATTAAAAATTTTAGACATTTGTCTTAAAGCGTACAAACCTGTTGACATCTTGTTAATTATGTGGTTGATGAATGAATGAAAACGTCTTTATTGAGCCAGCGTTATTCAAAGTACAATTCTTTGTTTTTCAACACAACAAAAAACCTGGGGGATGTGTTTGTCCCAGCTAAGGTTTTATCAATGTTGAGACCTAAAAATTTTGTATGCTCTACTTGTTCTAATATTGAATTGTCTAAAAGAATAATCGGTTGTATATTTTCTTTATTTTGTTTAGTAGAAAAGGAAATAAAATTAGTTTTATTTGAATTTATTCTAAGATTTTTACTATCAAAATTTTTTTTAATTTTAGAGAGGCAAATAAAAGATGATACCTCAACACTCTCCTTTGATTTCCCATAAACTGTGACGTTTGAGTCATCGCCATACAGGCAAATATTGGTGTCCCTGGGGATCAATCTTGGAAGACCCTTAAGGTAGCAAAGAAATAATAGTGGACCCAAAATAGAGCCCTGTGGTACTCCATATGGTATTGTCAATTTTTGAGAGTTAGTCTTATGTATATATATATGTATTTATCATTAGGATGTGACTCAGTATATTCGATTTCAACATATTGCTGGCGATTTTCTAAGTAGGATTCAAACCAATTTAGTTCTTTACCAGTAATACCTAAGGACAACAAAGCTTTTAACAACTCCCTATGAGAAACAATATCAAAGGCTCTACTTAGATCTAAAAAAATACCTATAACTTTCTCTCCTTTATCAATTGAGTCAATTATGGAATTGATAAAGTCAATTCCAGCTGTAATTGTAGATTTGCCTGATTGAAACCCATGTTGTTCTCTGTCAAATAATTTGTTTTTGTGTAAGTAACTTACCAATTGGATATACACACTCCTTTCATATATTTTTGAAAAAATTTGAAGTAATGAAACGGGACGGTAACATGAAGGATCATTTACCTCCCCCTTTTTAAATATGGTTATGACCTTAGCTACCTTTAGGTCATCAGGAAAGTATCCAGAAATTAGAGATGAGTTTATCAAGTATGTAAGTGGTTTAATTATTGATGGCAGAACCTTTTTACTAAATTTATCGGTATATCATCATGTCCTGTAGAGAGTTTATTTTTGAATGAATTTACAGTTTTTTCTAAGTCTTCTTCTGTTATTGAGCTAAATCTAAACCTATCATTCCTATTGGTAATAAGGTGATCCTCTTTACTTTCTTTATTTTCCCCGATTTTGGGTATTACAGATTGGTCAAGTATTGATACCAAAAATTCATTAAATATCTTGCTTACTTGTATAGGATCACTTGTCTCCTTCCCATTGTAGTCAATACTTATATTTAACTTTGGGTTTGAAGGCTTTTTGACTTGCATCTTTATTAGAGTCCATGTAACTTTTGAGCAGTTTCCTGATTTTTTAATTTTATCATAAAAAAATCTTTTTTTGTCCCTATCCATACAAAATTTTAGATCCTTCTTTAATTGTTTTTAAATCTTCATCTTTACTCTGTCTATATATAATTTCTAACTCATGGATTTCATTTTTCCTAAACCTCATTTCTTCTGTTATCCACTGATTAGTAGCATCACCTTCCCGAACTGAAGTAATAACTCTAGGAAACCAAAGATTGAAATTATGAGGAAACAAATCTATAAATACACTATACTTCAGATTTACTGGGGCTTGATAAACATCTACCCAACTTTCATTCATTAAATTATTCATTAAAATACCTATATTATTTGATGTTAACTTTCTACAGTATTTTTTGGTAATTTTTTTTAATAGTTTTTAAGCCGAATATTTCAAATAATTGGGCATCATGATCAGAAATATGTGTTATCAAGCCCGTCACTGCATTCTCTATCTTCAATATTGCTTATTACATTGTCTATGGCACTTTCTGATTCGTGTGTGACTCTAGTGGGAAAATTAACTCTGTAAGTTAGATTGTGAATTTTTAAAATATTATTAAATTTGTGATACAGTTTGTCTCTTTTCAGAACATTAATGTTATAATCTCCAGTCAAAACAATATGTTTGTATTTATTGCACAAAATGCTGCACAAAATTTCAAATTTTGATAAAAAACTGTCTTCTAAACATTTTAGCGGTGATCTATAAATACAACCTAATACAAACGTAAAATCAGACATTGAAACTTCAGACAGACAGCACTCAAATTCTTTTTCAGCCAATAGTGCTTGAATGACAGGCACTAGGATTCTTTTATTTTTAATACTTTTTTGGGTTAATATCATGACACCTCCACCCAAATGATTAGATCTAGTATAATAGGAGCTCAAATGGAAATCTGGGATATGTAGTAATGTAAGTTCTGATTCCGTCATTTTGTGCTCTGACAAGGTCAAAATTTTGGGTTCAATTTCATTCCTACCAACTCTGACACCATTGCACTAATTTGCACCCCCTTAAAGTAGACTTATAGGGTTTTGTAGACCATAAACTTTGTTATATAGGAAAATGGCAGCAGGCTGAGCTTGTATATTGATGTGATGTTTGTTTAGAGTAGAGAGAACTGTGGAGGGAGGGGTAAGGAAGCATAGAGAAATACTCTGTAGTGAAACAAAGGGCTGTCAGTCAGCTAGTATATTAGAAAATCAATCTTGAATAGCTTTGTTTAGGTTAGTTTATAAATTATAAATGAAAAACAAGCAGATTAAATCTGATGTTACTTTGTGCTTCTTTATCGTATCTTAATCTATTTAGTTACAAAACTTTTGTCAAGTATATCAGAGCAGGTGTAGCAAACACCTTGGGCCAGAGATACAAACTTTTAGATTAATGTGTGGGGTTATCAGCTGACCAGCAGTAAAATAATCAGCTAACCAGTCAATCATTTTCCGGCAAATTGGTTATTTTATTCAGTTGAATAACAGAATAGTTTTCAGTTGAGGTCACCTACCCAGCAATAGTGGAAGCCATGTCTGTCTGTCTGTCTGTCTGTCTGTCTGTCTCTCTCTCTCTCTCTACTCACCTGAAGAAAGTGCCAGTGGCATTGAAAATTTCTGTGATTATATGTTTATTTTGTGTATGTTACTACTACTCTGGTGTTAGTGAACTTGTCTTCTAAGGTAAGTTTACTGACGTCCTATCTCTCCAATATACTAATTCCTAGCCTAGTGCTGTTTAACCTAACCTAGAATAGTTTTCAAGTAATAATAAACTTGACACATACTAGTTTACTTTATCCACAAATGGAACTACTCGTAATATTTGTTAATTCATTGACACGGCTAAAATAAGATAAAATGTCAACTTATAAAAAAAACCCATTTATTCAAGTTTCAGTTTGGCCCACAACACCCGTGCTAATAAGTAAGCAAAATGAGCTTCATAATGACAATATTTTTTTTAAAAAGCAACATAGATTTAAAAAAATAGAAATAAATAAAAACAGCTGATTTGAGTTTACAAATATTTCACCTCAGTACATGGTTATTTATGTACTTATCTGTTAATTATTGCAATTTATCTGGGTTTTCTTTATAGTAAAAATAGAAACTAATTCAGTTTTTTCTTTAGTATGGACAAAAGATGTTGTACATTGAGGGTGGAGAGATAATTGCAAATTTGTAAAAAGTGAAAATGAATTAAAAATAACTTTAACATTCAATTGCTTGATTCTGTTTTTCGTTGCATCACTTACGCCTCCCTCTTTATGTCCCCGATATACCATGCTATGTCTCTTGTTTCACCTGATGTACTGGACATGACAACGGGTAGTGTGTCACTCATGAATGAAAGAAAGTTTGTGTTAAATAAAATGCTCTTCATAACAGTACAACATTCTTTTAGTCTTGACTTAACATTGTACTGTTATGAGCTATATTACAGTTACTATACACAAAAATATTAAGAGATTTTGACTGTTGACTATGATAAAGGTAACCTTGATAACTATCATAGGAACTACTTGCAGTATGTTAACAAGTTTGATTTCTGAAAGGTTCTCCTTTCAGATTCTCCTTCATGACTGGTTAGTGAAGGAGAAACCATTCATGTTTTGGATGATCTAATCTAGGAAATTATTCAAGCCAAATTTACTCTTGACTTAACGAGCCTATCCATTACCTAAATACACATGTGTTTCCATATAGTGAATTTGAAGTAAATGTAAATTGAAAAGAGCAAAAAGTAGGAAGAAACAGAGGTCACATCTAGTAGTGTTCTGAAAATGTGAAGTAGTCAGATCTTCCGTTCTAATTCACTGTGACGGAATACATACTTCTCCTATACCCTCCAAACCCCTTCCTGCATTATCTCTCTTCCTCTTATTTTACATCAACAGCACACTCTGGTGGACGAGACATATCTGCCCCTCTGTAACTAGCTACTTTTGTCCCTCACAAGCAACCAGCGCTGTCTACTGGCCTAAATTCTAATTGCCCCTGAGGTGTTTACTGTGGGCGTAAGACATCTGTTTTTTCCTTCTCTGTGAAGAGAGTTTCTCTCAAAAGAGCTTATAATTTTAGACACACCTTAACACACTTCACTGACAAACATTTACAAGCTTAATTGAATCAGTTCATCTCTTATTCTGATGAAGCAATGATTTATTTTAACCGGTATATCAGGAAGCCAATTTAGTAGGTCCAATTACAGTTAAATGTCATAATTTTTATACATATATTTCTACAGAATTTGACTTATGGTGTACACTTTTTATTGCCTATGTTAAGATGCTCTTTTGTGGCATTCCTTAATGAATAGATGACAATTATGAGGTGGTGATCCAATTTCCCACCCATAAAGAGTTGTATTGTAAAACAAAAATTAACTTTAAGGTAGCCATGTTTTTTTACTTTAATAAAAAATTACATACAACAAAATTAAGTAAAAGCTTTTGCAAGATGGAGTTTAAAGATGAAAATTATCTGTGGTACCTACACAAAATTACACATAACAAAATTAAGTAAAAGTTTTTGCAAGATGGAGTTTAAAGATGACAATTTTCTGTGGTACCTACACAAAACTCTCACCTGGAAAATCACACAGGGAGATGTACTGTGGTACCCATCAATGTGAGGGAGTATTCTACTCTGTTAAAATTGGAGACCAAACTTTAACATTAAGAAATATACATTTTCTACCAGTTTTTAATTTTTGTATCGCTTTATTCTGTTTCTTGAGCGTTGAAAAGAAAAAGTCGCACCATGTACATAGTTGTTTTGTCTTCCTTGAGAAAATTGCCAATTTAAAAAAAAGTAGACTGTAATAAACATTGGTTACTGAGTGTGTGATATTTTTTGCAACAATACCCAATTTGTAAAAAATTTAATCTTTAGGAATAAATTTTTTTCTTATGTCAGATTATTTTTAACTTTCATTTAATTTTTAAACAGCAAAGATTTAAAAATAAAACTAATGATATTAATACCTAAATGGTAAATTTATCAAAAAAATGTGAGAATTTACCTGAATTGTTCCTTTTCTTCATTACTGAAAATGGAGGATGATGAAATGTTACTGCATTGACGATGGTGCCTTGAAAGGATGGCGTTGACAAGTTAAGGACATGTAAAATGAATTCTTCAAAATCAAAAGGAATAAAGCTCCTTGGAGATAGCAACGGTGAGCTTAACAAGAAAATATTATTGCTTAGTAAAGACACAAGTGCTACATTTGCGGAATCAAAAACAGACGAACATTGATTTAACTGATCCACTTTATCAGCAAATGTTGTGTTGAAGATAATCACAAAATTTGATAGATTTAAATACCTTTTTTTATATTTCAAAAATAAGTTACATACTAAAGAGTCTGGCATTTCTAAAACTAACAGATAATCACAGTCATTCGGAATAGTTACAATTTCCGTTAAAATATATTTACCATTACTTACAATCGGTTCTAGTTTCAAAAGAAAATCTAATAAATCACTAAAATCTAAAGTCATAATGCAAAAAGTCTGAATGGGTTTTACAACTGAATGGATAATGCTAGTAAAGTTTTGATTTTTCGTAACCAAACCAGAATTATTGAATGTTATTGAATAAATTTCTGATTTTAAAATAATAAACAATATAATAATCACTGATATAAACACCATTATTTCACCAAGTAAAACAGCAAACCGTCCACAGCAAAGAATAAAACAACCCCCATGTTTATGATTAAATATGTTATAGGCAACAAATACATAACATTCAATAAACCCGATAACAGGTAAATGAACACGAACTGTCATGAATTACTCTGTCAATAAAGTAGCCTGAATTAGCAGTTAGCATGAGAGGCATCAGTTATTGAGATCATATTTACAATTAAATACAAAGTATTATGTGCAATGAAACAAAACTAATTGAAAAGTACAATTCAGGATTCTAACATAAATGAGCGTAGGGTGATTCACTTTTAAACGAAAAAAAAGAATGATCTTAAATAATGATCTTTTTTTAATTACAGTAAACCCTATCATATCCGGACATCTGATAGTTGAATCTTCTGTTGTCTGGACCAATCTTAAGAAAAAAACACATATTACGGTTTTCTGAACGCTTAACGTGAGGAAACATCCCTAGGTCAGATAGTAGAAAACTTTTTAGTTCAGTAACGGTGCTTGAATCTGCGAATTTCCTCACTTCCAGCGCACTAATTTTATGAAAGATATTTTTCTAGAAATTTGTTGCGACAGGGTGGGCCGTGGCAACTTTACTTATTGATACTTTATTGAACTTACAAAGTTAGAGTTAACTTTGCTAAAATTTTTTAACATCAAGGTTAACTATTGTTTTTTTACTGATACTAAGCTAAGATAGGATAGATGCCGAAAATTGGAAAGCTGAATAGATGGGGTTTTATACACCCGACTTGATGTTAAGAAAAGTGAATAAGAAAAACTCAAAATTGTCTTTTATTAGTGATTTATTCCATAAACAAAATATATTTAATCTAGAAGCATATTTTATATGTTAAGTAATTTATAATAACAATATAACTTACTGACAATATACGAGTACATAAATATTTGAAGTAATCTAAAAAGCTGAAAGTTTTTATACGTCAGTTTTGTTTTTGAAATGAGATAAACAATACTATCATTCAAAATATTTTATGATGATTTTTATAAAAGTCTGCTTAAAAACTCATATTGCTTGAAGTGGCATTAGCAACTTCACTTCCCATGACTAAAATATACCCTCATGTTAACATCAGCCGGCCTAGTTTAGTCCATTCTTTTTTACTACATAGTGTGGCACTTATTGTGATTTCTATTATTATTTTGTTTGTTTACTTTGCCTTGCAAAAATTAAACACAATAACAATTTAGGTACAAAGAACCATAGAGAAATTAAACAAATTAGACAAGGTATTTTATTTTTAATTTTACGTACACAGATTTGAGGTTGTTTAAATTAAAATTATCCAGTAAAAAATAACATAATATCAACTTACTTTTAGAAGCACTAAACAATATATTAAAGACAATTATCTATTTTACATCAAGTAAGTCTCTTTGAATATGCTGGAAATATGTATTTTTGGGTGAATTTAAAGCAAAATATGTTTTTACAATTAATTTTAATAAATAGTTATTTTTATGTATTCCATAATTTTTTTCACAGATTGTAAATGAAATGGAAAATCATAAGAGGCAAAGTTAGGGCTGCAAAGCCCACACTATCACTTAACCTCAAAATATATTATATTATTGTATTATAGATAAATAAGGTTATACAAATGATAAATTCTTGTTATACTAGGGGCCACACCTGCACGCTTCGCCTGCCAACCCGTCACTTGCTGTGCTCGAGACACCTCGGCCTTTGGCCTCGGTAATGCCGGATGTTAAGTTTCACACCTCGGCCTTCGACTGTATCTTTTGCCTACAAATATTAGTGGATAAACGGTATCATGTAAAATCACAATATTTAATTTATTTACAGTATCTTACTCACATTACTTGCATTGCTACCTGTTTATTAGTATAAATACCCAATAGTATTACTTAGCCTATTTCAAACGTGCTCAGTTCATTTGAGTGTGTTAAACAGCTGAAGGTTAATTAAATAAGTAAAATAAATGCTTTATATTACCATTGAAACATTTAAGTCCAGAAGAGTGAAGCCCTACAATCGAATGTGAATAAAATCATGCTTACAACCTTCTCTGGTTTAACATTATGAAACACCTAACCACCTCAATAATACAAACAAGATTGTTTACATTCCAACAGCTGTTAAAACTTTTTGGAAATCATTATTTACATTTTAACAGCTGTTACTTTTCGTTTAGTTTATTAAACTTTCTCCATGTTATTCTTATGCCGAAAAACAAACTTTGAAGGTTTTCTACACCCTTCGGGATAAAAATATTGAATAATTAACACCTTATTGCACAACTGAACAGAGGCAAATTTTGTGATCCCTAACCTTTTAAATTGGTCAAGGAATAAGGGAGGAGTTGCGTTGACAAAAACGGCTTCACGTATTATATATAAGGATTTTATTATTACAATAAGAGTATACATGACCATGCATAAGTGCATAGTTAATTTTCCATTACATTCATGTTAAATTAATTATAAAGATGCATTTTGTTCACATATGGGACTAAATTTAAAAACAACACATCCTGTCACAGTTGACATTATCTCAGAATAAAAACGCACATTATTTTTAATCCCATTAACTAGCTAGTTCACAGCCTTTAAGAGTTATAGATAATAAAATTATATAGCTATATTATACTAGCACAATAACAAAACAACACTATAAAATAATGAACAGAGGACTGATAAATATATGTCTTGTATACCAACATAAAAAGCATTGAGTTTATCACGTTGACCCAACCATACAAGTACAGTAGTGATGACCCATCTAGCCACCCATAAATGTACGTTGATGATGACTTTGTACATTGGTACAATAATTAACCCTAGAGAGCTTAGTAATTTAGCTTCAAACAAATCACTCTACAATAAGTTGCAGCAAGAATAATTATTACAACAAATTTATTTCAAAATTCTTTATTGAATGCTTTTATACAGCTTACAGCCAATTACATAAAAGCACTAATTCTATATAACAATAAAATCATGCATATGAAAAAATACAGCATTCAGCACACAATATAACAGAAAGCTTATATGTATATAGTAAATAATAATTTATATAAATTAAATATATATTAGATAGAATTGAAACTGATTTATAAATAATTTAAATATAACTAATAATTAAATAAATTATCAGACAACCAACAAATAGCAGTCAAAGAACAGTAGATAGAAAAGTAACAATGCAACCAGTAAACTGAAACAATTGACATAGGTGTTTAACCCTATGGACCCGAAAGCAATATTTGTAGTTTGTCCTCGTTGCTCGAATGGCCAGCTGTACTGGCCGCAGACATTTCCGCGTCAGCCCGGTCTATTTGTTAACGCGATGTCCTGATTGCTCGAATGTCCACCTGTACTGGCCAGTATAGAATACGACTATTGCTCGTATGGCCAGTACTACTGGACACTATGCAAACATTTTATTTTTATTATTTTATTTTATACGTATATGTCCGGTGAGTGCTGTAACCTATCAAGGAACTCGTAAACTAAATATGACGTCTGTTGACATTGGTTTCCCGCCAATTACATTTATTGTTCAGTAGATTCTGACAGCTGACGTTTAGCATCTCAGTCAGACAGTCACCGTCGCCCATAACTACTTGTTGTGTTTACATTTGACTTGTGATACTGTTTGATGTTATTCAGCTGTGAATTATTATTTGTAAATATTGTGTTTTGAACAATACCATTCTGCAAAAAAATTCAAACACTAAAGATTTTGCAAAATGTTTCATGACTATGTCATATGTTAAAATCAAGTTGTAATTTCAATAATTTATGTTAATTATTCAATTTACAAATGTATGTTTAAAACTAACATTATCAAACAGTTTGTTTATCTTAGAATAAGTTAGTTCCATTAAAGTTTTTCTATAATTATCTATTAATGGTTTTTACGTCATTTTTAAATACCCATGTCAAAAATACAAAGGCTATTTAAAAAGAATTACGCGCTGGCTGAAAAGTATAAGCAAACATGGCCGCTAGCTGGAAGTGGAACTAGCGCGGCCAGTACAGCTGGCCATTCGAGCAACGAGAACAAACAATGACGAGACTAATAACAAGCCGTCTAAAACTGCATGGCCAGTAGTACTGGCCATTCGAGCACAAAGGGTTAAAATTTATTTACTTTGCTATTCAATTTAGATCTAAATATACCAAAGGAATCATAAAAAATGTCAACTTCCCAGCAATGTAAATTATAAAGTCGATACATATTATTTAAAGGTGAGTAAAAGCCTAAGTTGGTTCTACAGAAAGGTATAAAAAATAAATCTGTATTGAGTGAGCCAAGGCGAGGAACAGTAAAGTTTATTTTTGACACTAAGTGAATTTGTCACTTAATTCAAAAGGAAATAAACAGTAAAGTTTATTTCCTTTGGGACACTGGGTGAGTGAATGAATGAGATGACACTAAATTTTGGCTGTCAAACCTATAATTACCAAGTTAGGGCATATATTTACTATAATTGAAAAAAAAGAGGTTTTATTTTACCAGGCGAGGTTTGGGTTAAGAATTTTTCTCTAACACAATCTGAAGACCAATGGTTTAAAGGTGATTTCCTAATCACCATCAGTATCCGGGCAGGATGGGATCACTAACGCTAAATGTTGCTTGGCGCTGTTTTCTTACAATAACGTCAGAACATTCCGTTCCAAGTTCATTGGCAACTGTAGATATATATTTTTTATAACATAACAAAGAACAATGTAACACTCTGAAAATTTGTATTTCTTAAAATAAGTATCAGATATGTCCCTAACAATTATTTTGGGTAAATTTTGTCAATGAAAATACTTCTGTGGAGCGGATATTGAATATAACAGTAATTTATCTTTTCACATTAAATATGGAATAGTAACTTATACTCCCAACTTGCTTTTGGATTAACAGATCTAAATACATCATATATACATTTGAAAATACATAAATCCTATGTAAAATATGAAAAGTCGGTTAAAAAAAATCATTTAACCCGTGAGAACACGCAACTGAGTGGAGCGCTCACCCATTGTAGTTATTTTGACTGTACTAGGGTGTGGCTTGAGTTTGGATTCTGAAACAGAGTGTACCTTTCAAGGAACTGTTGTTGAGTCGTTCCATCCTCCCCACCACTAAATTCCACTGCCCTACGCCTCAGTTATGGACATCTAACCTTACATTGTTCAGTAAGGTGAGCGCTGCGCTCAGGTGCGTGTGTTCAGCAAGTATTTTATATGCCTTTTATAATTGTTTAAATTTGCAGTTTTATTTGTTTGTTCTTTTTGTAACTTTGCAATTGTGTTATTTTGTACATGTATTCTGTTTTGTATATATTTTTATTTAAAATTAATGTTCTGTTTTTGATTTTTATAACTTTATCTGTAAATTGACAACTTTGTTATCATGGATGTGGATATTGAAATGTGGCTAAATGAAAATGACTGTGATGAAGGGGATTTGTCACTGGGAAGTAATAGTGATTGTGATGATGCTAGTGTGGAAGAGATGAGTGAGCATGACACAGGATCTGAACAAGAGGCAGATGAAGAAAATCAAATTCAATTTCGTTCTATGGACAACCAGCCTTTTGTTTTGGGAAAAGATAACATAACTAAATGGTTCTTGCACACTCCTCAACACGGCTCTAGGGTACGTACAAGGCATCAAAATATTATAACTGAAAGATCTGGTTTACAGGGCGAAGCTCGGAACTGTCACTCTCCCCTTGAAGCTTGGAAACTGTTTTTTAGTGATGAAACAATACAAAGAATCGTTACAAATACCAATAAATATCTTGAAAAATTGAGACCAAAATACAGTAGAGCAAGAGATTGCGAAGAGACGAATCTAGATGAAATGTTATCTTTCATTGGATTATTATACCTTAGCAGAGTTCTGAAATCGTCCCATATAAACCTTCAAGACCTATGGAAAAAAGATATAACTACACTTAACTGCTTTAGAATGACAATGAGTATAAATAGGTTCAAAATCCTATTACGATCCTTGAGATTTGACGACATTGATACAAGGCTAGAAAGAAAAAGAACAGATAAATTAGCACATATAAGAGAGCTGTTTGATGGGTTTGTCCAGATTTGTATACAATCTTACAAACCTGGATACAACTGTACAATCGATGAAATGCTTGAAGGTTTCTTTGGAAGATGTCCCTTCAAGCAATACATACCTAGTAAGCCAAACAAGTACGGCATAAAAATATTTTCTTTAGTTGACTCAAAATCTTTTTCACACTCAACATGGAGATTTATGCTGGAAAACAGCCAGAGGGTCCATTTATGCTTGATAATACGCCATCTTCAGTAGTAAAGAGAATGATAAAACCGATTGAAAACACAGGTCGAAATATCACATGCGATAATTGGTTTTCATCGATTACACTAGCTAGAGACCTGCTGATGAACCATCAAACAACAATTTTGGCCACAGTAAGGAAAAATAAAAAGGAACTTCCTACAATATTGACTCAAACTAAAAAGATGCCCGAAAAAAGTAGCATGTTTTTGTATGCTGAAAATTGTACATTGGTAAGTTACGTACCGAAACGCAACAGATGTTATATTGGTTTCGACAATGCATAAAGGTGATGATATCGATCCAGCTTCAGGGGACAGTACTAAGCCTGAAATCATAACATATTATAACGCCACAAAGGGAGGAGTGGACGTTGTGGACCAGAAGAAAAGCCTCTATTCAGTAGGAAGAATTTCCAACAGATGGCCTCTGACAGTGTTTTATACGCTTTTAGATATTGCAGCAATAAATGCCCAAATAGTATACAAAATCAATACTGGTGTCATGTGTCATGTCGCGTGTTTTTGAAATTGCTTTCAAAAAACCTTGTGAAAAATCATCTTTCTGCAAGACTTACAAACATCAAGCTTAACCCTGAAATTAGAAACCTTATCAAATCGGAGTTGGGGGTACAAGAAGAAAGACAGCAGCAACCAGACGCATACAGACAGAAGTGTGCATACTGTCCAAAGAAAAAAAATAGGAAGACCAAAATAAGATGTACAAGATGTGCTGCACCCATTTGTGGAGAACACGTCATTAGCATTTGTACGGCTTGTAATGGCAGAGGAAATGGCTCTGATGACAGTGCATATGAGGACTAAATAAGAACTATTCTAAGAGGTATATACTATATTTGCAATTTTAGAAGTATATATTTGTCAATTTTTATTAATTTATACTATTTTATCTAATGAAATTGAAACATACATACAACTACTAACATTTTTAGTTTCTCATTACATATGTACATTAAATATGTAAATATATATTTGTTTTTACCAAAATATGTTTTATTTACTGACCAAAATGTTTAACAAGAAGTATTACAAATTTATAACTAAAAATAAATATAATAAATACATGAGACATGATCTATTTGTTCAATTTATGTCAGGGTGAGCGGAGCGCTCACTTGCGTGCTACCACTCAAGTTTTGGCCAGGCGTGTTCTCACGGGTTAAATGTAAAACAGTGATATGTCACTGGTAAAAATTTAACTTTATGAGGTTGATATTACACACACTGATCTCACCAACTTACAAGAACCTATCAACCTCACCAATTTAATACTTCTTCTTTGTTTACCAATCAACTATATCTAATGGTCTGGGAAACCACACCTCATCTTAAGGACCAACATTTGTTATCATTTGGATGACTGACAAATTTAGATTTTAATTCTATGAACAGAAATTATACAAAATAATATTTAACCCTCTACGCGCCACGCGTCTCAATCGAGATGCATTATTGTGTTGCTCAAGCACCATCGTCTCTATCGAGACACATTTAGCGTGCGCTTACGTTTATTTATTAGCGCGGTTATTACGCATTTGTTTCACACGTATTGCATACCGTTTTGAACATAAACGTCTATTACATGTATATAACGCAACATATTTTTTTATTTTTCACTCAGACGATGTTGGTAGACCTGAACAGTTGATGCATATGTTGCTAAGTCATCTCTCCAATCCAGGTTGTTTGTGTTCTTTGTTGATCGACAAAACAATGTGTTAGTGTGCGTGTTTTGCGTGTGTTTCGCACTGATTTTATTCAAAAATTAGTGAATTATCACGTAGTAGTGCTATTCGGGGTGTTTTAGATGAATTAGATGACGGAAATATAAGTGACAACAGTGACATTACTGACTTGACATGACATGACCCCCAAAAATTTGTCTATATGGTTCCTTTTTTTGACATTTTTCAATTTTACCTTTGGTTTATCTACTATTGTGTATATATATTTTTATTCCTGTTAAGATTCTACAACTTTTGTACATTAGTGAAAATTGTGCTACATTATTGGTGGTTGACTTATATGTGTTCAAACTTAGAAGATTTGTTTGAAAAATTAACTTTTCAACTTTTCCAAAGATACTACATGCACCAACTTCATTGGTAAGTGCTAATTTATATTCCTTCTAATTATTTGTATCTTTGTGAACAAAATGATATGCAGCACTCTATATTTAGGGGATGGGAATAAATTTTTAAGATTTAAAAAAAAAACCCTTACGAAACCATCAAAATCGCGTAGCGTTTTAAGGTAATATACATGGCGTATATAGGGTTAAGCATCACATTCAGGCTTTTGAACATTCCTTTTTTTCACTCCTCCATAGAATTTGTTAGTTTTTATTTTACTGTAAAAATAAGTAGACGATAACTATCTTATAGTATCTATTTAGAGCAATATAAAAATAGATAACTACACCTGCCACAAATACTAAACATAAATCATTAATACACTGAATTTTTCTCTCTCTTGATTATGCTTTAGAACAATGTCACCCATTTCTACAAATTGTCATAAAACAAAAGAACACTGCTAGTTTAAATAGCTGTGCTGATAACAGAATGCAGCAATTGATCGTTAATAAATCGTTAGAGAAAACATTATTTAACATTGTGGAAAGATATAGTTCAATCTCTTACACCTGCTATATTCCTGTGGTGGCTAACAAGTTAAATGGTGCCTGCTGTTGGTATACTCAACGATTTTTATCGTGATATCTGGCCTCAATATTTATGCATCTTTGAGCAAGATGTTAACAAAATTCATCGTAGGTACTTATTAATTATTTCACTTTGGAACCAGGGAACAGTGAACTGGAGGTGATCTCCTGGAAATGTAAGAAAATGAAGTCTTCCGGTCTTGTCTAACTCTTGTAGCCCCAGCCTGTCCTGTGCAGAAAATAAATAAATATTACAATAATATTGCAGAAGAATAAATTTCAAAATGTATGTTAATTACCGGTATGTATATTTTTTAAATCAATAAAGTCAATTAATGATGGTTGGGAAATAGGAACACTTACATTAACCTCATTTTACTACCTATATTTGAATTTACCTCCGAAATCATAATTTTAGAGAGTAAATATACGAGGGTCATTTTTAAAGTAAAAACCGATTGCGCATCGTGCCTGCCCACCCGGTCACATGACGTCCATTCAAGGCCAGCACTTACTGGCCTGTCTCTATCAATGCTGCCATTACGTTTCACGTCTCTGCTGATGCTGGTTGTGTGGTTATACTGCTTCGTTTGTCGCAATATCAATCAATATTTACGCCGACTGATATACGGTTTTTAAACGCAAAAAATGTTCGTCCTGCTCAAATTCACCGACAGCTTCTTGAAGTTTACGGTAAAGGTGTTATGAATGATGGAAATGTGCGAAAATTTCCCTTGGCACAAAAAGTTGGCACTGAAAGGGTATTCTTCTGATAGACTTTCTGCCAAGAGGAATGACAATAAATGCTGAATGATATTGCAAAACATTATTGAAGCTTAGGCCAATAAAACCACCGGCGGGGCCTGCTCTCTAGCGGTGTCATTCTGCTTCATGACAACGCTCAACCTCACTTTGCGGCAAGGACACAGACACAATTGGACAAGTTTCGTTGGGAAATACTGGATCATCCACCATACAGTCCTGACTTCGCACCATCAGATTTTCATCTTTTTCCAAACCTTAAGGAATTTCTTGGTGGAAAGCGCTTGGAAAATGATGAAATGTTAAAAGAAACAGTTACGAACTGGTTCAACAGTCAGACGGGAGAGTTCTTTGATGATGGGATCCAAAAGCTGGTACTACAACTTCAAAAATGTGTCGATGTTAATGGCGACTACATAGAAAAGTGAAAAAATGTTCATATTTTAGTTTGTAATATCATTTATATCCATAAATAAAGTTTCTCTCACGCTATTTGAAAATGACCCTCGTACTTAATTTGTATAAAATTGGAATGAAAAGGCCAACATTTTAAAACAGCAAGTACTGAACTTGTTAATAAACGTATATCAGTGGTGCAGTTAGCTTGAACATTCTTTTGCTCTGACAATTTTCTCAGTTTATAGTTGTAAGTTTTGTCAATTCATATTAAAATTTATTAGAAAAATAGTTTAAAGCCTGCTGAAATTTCAGTTAGATGGGGCAATGCATTATGGTAGATGTGAGGAGTTTTTGCCAGCAGAATGTGAGAATAGCCTTTATAGGTTACTTATAAAGGTTCATGAGTCAATTGCAGCCTGAAAACTAAATATTGGAAATTTTTAGGTAAAACTGGCCAAGATAAATGGGTATGCATCATCTGCAGAAAAAGTATAGATATAACAGTCTGATTGAACTGATTATACAACTGCAACAATTGCTGATAAGATTGACAGCATGTTAGAAATTAAAGATACCTGGATTATCAAAAAAATATACGCATTCAACTCAGGTAAATATGATATAATATCGGATGACATCAGCTCTTGAAGAAGACTTACCAAATGAGATCAATTTACACTATAAGGTGTCCGCTTTCCTCCACAAAAAACGCCTAAAACATGGGTTTCTTTTCCAACGATTTGGTTCGTAATAATAACCGTATCATAACACATGAAGTGATATTTGAAAGGTGAAGACCTATTCTAGTAGACCATGTCTGTTTTTTTAACAATTTTTATACTTTCTTCATAGTACAGTACAACCTTGATAGCACGAACCTCGATAGCACGAAAACCTCGATACCACATATATTTAAAAAATCCCCTTGAATTGCCCATTACATTCAATGTTAAAAGTACCTTTATAACATGAATATTTGAATATAACTACCTCGATAAGATGAATTTTATTCCACTTTCCAAGACCAGGAGAAACCTCTATAACACGAATTTCAACAGCCAAAAACCTCTATAACATGAATCTGACCTTTATAAGACGAATTCCCACGGGTGGAACCTCAATAAGACGTATTTATATTTCCAATTCATTCATGTCAAGACATGAAAACTAACTTCTGTCTGTCGTGCCACTGCAGTGGCATGAGACTGTACTGTCAGTTCCGATTGACTTCAGTTTAGCCTCTCTTTGTACGTAGTGTTGTGTCAGTGATTAGTGAATATGGCGGGCGTGTCCAATGGTGTTAAAAAGAAGAAATGCACACCTTTAAGTATTGATTTCAAGAGGAAGGTTATTGCTGCGGTTGAAAATAACCCTACAAAAAAGAAAATTGAGATAGCTAAAGAATTTAATATTCAAGCAAGCACTTTAGCTACAATTTTAAAAAACAAGGATAAGTATTGCGGAAGTGGACTTTCTTCAAAGTGTAAACCGATGAAAAATGGAGAGTTTGTGGATGTTGATGAATGTGTTATAAAGTGGTTGAAGATGTGTCGGGACAAAAACGTGCCAATTGGAGGACCAGTTTTGCAGGAAAAGGCACAACAATTTGCTGAACAATTAGGCCATACAAAATTTAGAGCAAGTAATGGATGGCTCCATAATTTTAAAAGGAGGAATGATATTGTGTTTAAAAAATTGTGTGGTGAAAGTGGAAGCGTAGATGAAACAGTGTGCCAAGATTGGATAGAAAACCTCTCACAACACACTGAAGGGTATCACCCTGACGATATATTTAATGCAGATGAAACGGGACTCTTTTTTAAGTGCCTACCCGATAAGACTTTATCTTTTAAAGACGAACCTTGCCACGGCGGTAAAAACAGTAAAGAGAGGATCACGGTTTTGCTGGGCTCAAACAGCACAGGGACAGTAAAATTGAAACCTTTAGTAATTGGCAAATCTAATCGACCAAGATGTTTTAAAAACTCAACAACCTTACCAACAGATTACGTGGCAAATAAAAAGGCATGGATGACTAGCGAAATTTTCAGTTCCTGGCTTTCTAACATAAATAAGGATATGAAAAAGAAAAATAAACACATTCTTATAATGATTGATAACTGCACAGCCCATGGTGATATTCCTCAACTGTCTAATGTAAAGGTAAAATTTTTACCTCCAAATACCACATCAAAGCTACAGCCACTTGACCAGGGTATAATAAAGAATATTAAAAGTCACTACAGGAAGGAAGTTGTGCGACGTTTTCTTAGTGACTTGGATAACAACTCTCCAACTAAAATCAACCTACTCGATGCCATGTGGATGCTAACCAAGGCATGGCAGAATGTAAGCAAAACCACAATTTCAAACTGTTTTAAAAAGAGTGGTTTCAAGATTATAGAAGAAGATGTGGACGAACTCCTCTACCAATAGACGTTGCATCAAGAGATTGGACAAAAGTTAGGGACGAACTGGACCTACAGGAGTTGGAATTTGAAGATTTTGTAACTTCGATGATGACGTTGCAGTTTGTGTAGAGGTTACAGAAAATGATATCTTATCTTCAGTAGGCCTACAAGCACAGCCTGATGAGGAGATGGAACAGGAAGATGAAGAGGCGGACAATGGCGAAGATGACCAGCAATCCAATAGTGAATACACTGTGCAAGACGCCCGCAAATCACTAAATGTCTTAAAGTGTTTGTTTTCTAAAAAGGATTTTTTAAGTGATGAAGTGGTAAAGTGTATAAATGTTTTGGATTCCACATTGGATACTATCCACATGAATACAGGTAAACAGTCCAAAATTAATGACTTTTTCAAATCAAGTTCATCACGTCAATAACTTTAATTGTAGATTGTATTCCTGTATGCAGTACAGTATGTTATGTACGTATATTACTCTACTTTTATTTTTAAACTAACAAATTTAAATTGTAGTAAATACAGTAGTCACTTTTAGTATTTAATATGTTTCTCTTTTGTTTATGTTTACGAAATTATTACAGTAATTTAAATTTTAGATTGGATTACTGTAAATTTCAGTAATTTACTTTATTACTGTAATTCATATTACCCTACTCTTATTGTTAAACTTACAAATTTAAATTGCCGTTAACACTATAATCAATTATTATTTAGTACAGTGTAGTACAAAACTACAGTACAATTTCGTATTTTACTCTTTGTTTATGTTTACTAAATTACTACCAGTACTGTATTTCAAAATGTTGATTAGGTTATGTAATTTACTAAGTCATACTCATTTGGCCTTTTACTTTTTATTGTGCTGGCTATTTATATTCCTATGTATTAATTGTATCTGTATATGTCATTAATTTGTAAATTAAAATGTACAGTACGATGTATGTATTTCACGTATGTTTTATTTGGAATTACAGTACATTTCAACCCGTCGCCGTATAAAATGCTAACCTCTATAACACGAATGTCACTAATTTGAACTTCGCTAACACGAACCTCGTTATCGCGAATACCTCGATAAGACGAATATTTTTCAATTCCCTTGAGATTCGTGGTATCGAGGTTCCACTGTACAAGTAAACGTCATACAACACAAATTTATTACAATATAAGCACAAAATGCACAAATATATTACAAATACAAGTACAAAATGCACAAATATTATGGTGATCAATTTCGGTGAACCACGCTCACCTTCCTCAGACCAGAGGGATTCACAAAAGAATCACTTTTTTCATGATTAAATATGTTAACCTTTAAATGTTATTCTTGAAGATTTTACATTTAAAAAAAAATCATAGTATGAACATAATCATAAAGTATTCGCTATAACTCATTATAATAATAAGCACAAACGTACAGTTGAGATACAAAAGCATGTTTTTGCCCACTCACAGTAAAAATGCATTGCTACTATAGGGCTGTCGACTGTACAGCCCCATATTTGAACTGGAAGTGGTCTTCTGGAACTGTGAAAAAATAAAGTAATAGGAAGAGCTGGAAGGAAGGAAAATAGTGATGCCCAAGCTGTTCTGTGGCCCTTTGTATAGATGAATATTCCTAATTATTTAGTTCAAAGGCAAACTATATTCAATAAACTATAGTTAAACTATTTTTTATTTATTGTACCTATTTTTCAAGCACATTTAAAAAAAAGTTTTTACATATTAATTTTCTGAAAGCTATATTTTATACCTTTAAATTATGTATAACATGTAAAACTAATATTCATAGTATATATGCTTTGAATGTACTAGTTTATAAATATACTCAAAGCACCATTCTAACGCCATAGTTGTGCCTGTACACTTCTATTAAATTCATTGTGGGATTAACACATAAATGAATTTGTTGGCAAAAATAAGATGCCATTAATAAATATATAAATTATTGTGTAGTTTACACTGATTACACTTAATAATACATCTGTGTTAGAATAACTGCATAGAAAAATCGGTAAAAATCTTTATCCTAAAGTACAATTAATTCTCAGTTAAAACTCCTAATTTAGAACACGTACTTCTTGATATATCCGGGATTTATTGAGAGGTGTGATCTTGAGAGCTTGCCCAGGTGTGTAGAACTCAAACCATGAAGAATCTTTGGGCTCTACCATAGTGTCACGTTCAAACTTGACCAATACAAGATTGGTAAGCTGGAGAAGATTTAAACGATAGTTTATGTTAATTACGTGCTCATTGTTAATATCGGCAAGAAATATACTCTTTGCTTTATATTTCTCCTCGTTGAGAGGATCATGCCAGTATTCAGCTTGAACTAACGAATCCTGCAACCATCTGAAACATAAAAGAAATCAAAACCATTAGTCCAGTAGTTAACTTTTAAAATAACTTTTTGGTTGAAAAGACCAGGCGTATAAAATAGCTACCAAAATATTCCACTGCCACTGTAATCTAATCTATGATTATAGAGCTGTGACCATCTCGTTCAACTTTTGGAGAATGAAATGCTTTGAAACTTTTGAGTGCCTGTGGATTTCTCTTGATCATATTGAGTTTTTATACAATCGTTTTGTCAAGTCAAAAGGTTTCTGGATTGACTACCGGTCAGGTGATTGTCACCAGTGGTGGCTGATGGCCGTCTATAGTCAGCAATACTGCCTCACTCATATTATTAAATCAATATTCGCCCAGCCTTTGCCGGGTTCACTTCTTAATACATCAAGCACTTCTACGGTGTCCTACGAGTAGGACGTAGTTTTCAGTTTCCGGTTATTTTTAGAGTTCCTATTACTGTTTTTAATTTGGTTTTCGAGAAATTAGGAATAAAATTAATCAAAAAGGATATAGAGTGTACTGTACTGCAAAGGGGAAAAAAAACTGTATTTATTTTCTAGAAACACCCTGACCAACCTGAATTGTGTTCTGTAGCATGTTTTGAAAAGTTTTTTCAGATTACACTAATTGTGAAAAAATGTTAGAAATGGATCAGATAGTGGTAGTTTTTAATCTTTTTCGTGTGTTTTTCTTAATTTCTTATATTACTAATTAGTTTTTTACAAAATAGAGTGGTGTAAAAAATTTTGGACATTAATTTTATGGTAGAGTCTTTCTCCAGGGGTTGATGGCCGACTAGACGGCCATACTTAAAAATTAATTATTTTGAGTCTTCCACATATACAGACAACTTCTGATACTCATAAATTGATACTACACAATACAAAAAATAAGTTTTGAAAAAAAAATTCAGTCATTAGGATAAGTTTGTATTTATACAGGGCGAGTCACGTAATGTGTCCTAAATGGATAATGGGGCAACAATTAATAATAAATCATAAAAGTATATAGTTTCAGCAATGAAAATTTGTTAAAATAAGAGTTTTTTAGCTCTAATTCCAAAACGGTTAGAAATGGACAAAGGGTTTAAATGTAAAAGTTTTATTTTTAAAATACTTTCAAAATGAGGTACAATATGACACATCTTTTCATTTAAGAATTTTGAGTTAACAGCTTCCTAACTTTTTCAAAATATTTATATTTTTGGGGTTAAAAAAGATTGTTCAAATATGATCATGTGGAATGTTATTTTGTAGGAAATTTACAACAAAATTAGAATTTTGTTAGCTTAAATATTCTATTGCAAAAAACAGAAAATAGTGTTTTTAGCAAATGGCCGAATTTTTTATGTTTTGGTCCGCCATTTTGGAATATTTTTGCAAAATCTTTTTACCAAAACATTTCTTATTAAAGGAGCTTTAAAATGATGTACAATGTGACATACGTTTGCATTTGAAATTGTTGAGATTTTGATCCGAAACACCAAATTTTGTATATTCTGTAAATAGAATGAAATGAAACTATTTCCATAAGGTATGTTACTCTAGTGCTTCTAAACTTCAATAAAAACCATGAATTCTGTATCAGTGCATCGAATCTATATTATTTCAATTGCATCAATGCATCGAATCAAAAAATGATTACTGCATTGCACACCCCTAGTGCTTGACGTATTATATATTCTAAATAAATAGAAAAATACAGCCAATTCAAAATAAACAAGAAACAGATGTCCTCCTCCACTTATCATAAGTAAATGTAGCAAAACAGGTGTTGTACCAAGCAACTAAAATAGAATTGCCGGCGTGGTAGCTCAGTGGCTAAGGCTTCAAAATGCAGAGGGCAAGGTCCAAGGTTTGAATCCCCACAGAGTCAACTAAAAGAAACACTGATCCCGTCAACTCTCCCTATCCATGCTGGACTATTTGTATAAGGTGTGCCCTATACCACTATGTCCAAGAGATTTATTTTATGTTTTTAAATGCTCCCACCTGCTGCTCGTAAAAGTTGCTGCAGCCTATTTAGCAGTCCTGCTCTAGGACCAGCACAGAGGTTACATGGGTAAATCAAAACTCAATCGTCTATATAGTAAGCCACTCCTTAGCTATGTGAATGAATTCCATCAATAATGTTTTATACACAAAACTTATAAAATGGAAAAATACCTCCAATAAGCTCCAACATTGAGAATCCTGCGGATGTAGTCACATGCCTTGTGGGTGGGATATAGACAGCGAGGCAGCCCAAATACTCCCTGGTGTTGTCCTCCCAAGGAGATAAAGTTGAGCATTCTTGGAGAAGAACACCTCTCGGCAACAGCTCGCCTGTTGAAAATGTTATTTTATCAGCTGAGTATGAAATTGATTGAGGATCTGTTTATTAAATAAGGAATATCATATTCCTTATTATATAGGGAATATGCATGCACAATACAACGTCCAAACAGGAGTTACACATATATAAGTTACCACCTCTCGGTCGTACTTGTGGATGGGAATCACATGTGTGCTGAAATGTATTCGTGACCCACAACTTCTCTCCTACTCCACTATGCTCTTGTTGTGGAAATATTTTTCACAATCCATTTGGGTGTGTCAGTAGATAGCTCAGACTCTCATTGACACTCTTGTTGCAGTAAACTCTATGCTGGACTATATATAATGAAAAGGAAGAAACGAGTAAGTGACATGATAACAACAAGCACACTTCCGATGTGAAATTGCAATTTGGGGGTTGGAATCTGCCACGAGTCCTGATCATGTTGATTGTAAATCTTGACTCTATTTAATTTCATCATGGTCTTTTTAATAAAGATTTTTTTTACTTTGACAGCAACGTACATTTATAACTCAGAAACAAAATAAAAATAACTGATTCTCACAAAACCCGCACATCAGAACATGCTTGTTTTGTACTATACAGGGTATTTGATACTATTTGTTTATTTATTATAACTATAGAAGCTCATTAGATTTGTTCTTTTATTAGTGGATGAAAATGCTTTTTTTTCTTATGATGGAAATAGCTACACCACACTTTAATGATCAGAACTAATAGCAGATTTATCTGTATCACTTTTTACAAGAAACCTAAAAAAACTTGTTTTAGTAGTATTGGCACTTTTTGTAAAGTATAGACCATAAATAAATGAGTAGATAATATTTATAAAAAAACTATTTTTACTTATACCTTTGCAAATTTACTAACCAACTAATGTTTTCAGTATGCTATAAGGATGTAAATGTATCTCTCTAAACAAACTTATGGATAAGGTATTGATTTAAAAATATATTTTTTCAATTGTCGCAAGTCCCTAAAATGAAACTAGAGATAGATTTTATCAACTTACAGGAACTGAGCACCCTGTGAAAATCCGATAGCATTGTAACCCTGAGCTAGCTTGGGATCACTTGCCAACTGTTCACAGACGATTTGCACTTGCTCATTGACATTCTTGAAAAAACTGTTTTCTGTATCCTGAGCAGAGAAAAAATAGTTATCTGGAACATTTTATATTTTTAAAGGATGAAAGTTATTGCTATTGTATTCATTAATAATAATAATTAATAATGATGATATTTTTTTTGATCCCTATGGTCTGAGGAAGGTAAACAAGGTTTGCCTAATTCGATCTCCATAGTATTTGTGCATTTTGTACTTATATTGTGGTGTATTTGACAATCTCACATCATCGTTGTCTCACATCATCTAATAAAATATTTTTAAAAAATCACACCAAAGTAATATAAACCACAAATTAACTGCAAAAGTGAGATTTAACTTGAATTAGTACAGTTGTTATATTGATGTATCTGTGTATACAGCAGACAGCTGTACCATGGGAATGAGAGTAGCGCATGCATAAAAAGTTTTGTTCGGTGGCGTCTGGTCACATGACGAAAATTTGGGGACCTTTGCAAAGACACCTTTAGATGTCTGGAAATGTTTTTTCGTCTTGTCTGGGCAGTGTGCAACTACTCCATTTAAACACATGCAAACAGCTTCCCCTCAGACATCTGAAGGCATCTTGTCATGTTCTGTCTTGTCTCGTTCAATTCAGTTTCTGACAGGTCTAACTGTCCTTTCCCCTTAAACAAAATTAATTTGTAGCCCACTCATCCAACCACAAATACGGTCACTATATTTTAATGCTTGAATACCTTGTTGATCATATAACATCTAAATAACAGTAGTCCAAACTAATTCTATCAGTATACATACACAGATTTGACAGAAATCATGAATCAAGAAGATATAGTTAATTTAAATCAATTATTATCAATTGCCATCAATGACTTTTCCAAGGCCTTGATTTATTAAATTCAACTTCAAATCCTTAGAAATAATGAAGACGGTACATTTGTCCTGAGAAATCCCATGGTTGAAAATCACCTGAGGTCTCATATGGTGCAGTTTTATTCCCCTATATTCCCTCAGAAAAACTGTTTTTAATTTGTTTTTCCAAGAAATTAGAAATAAAATTAAGCAAAAAAGATGTAGAATGTACTGCAAAGAAGGGACAATTAAAAATACTGTATTTATGTTCGACGAATGCCCTGACCAACCTGAATTGTGTTTTGAAAGTAAAAATGAAAAGGACCCAAAACATTATCCACTAAAGAAATAGAATGTTGGAAATGAGAAAAATATTCTGTATTGATGCAATATTGCGGGTTGCTATTTAATAATTTTTTTAAAAGAACAACATGCAAGACATAACTATTCAAGTGTTAAGACTCTCACATGTTGTAATCTTTTAAAAAAGTTACGGAATATTTTGTAGCAAAATTACACCAGTACAGGATATTTTTCTTATTTCCAATCCATCTTTAGGTATGGATTACTCCTGTATGGAAACTGTTCAAGAAAACAGGAATTATTACTCAAACAAAAAAGCAATAAAAAAACTTAGTAATTCAGGTCTCAGAGATCATTGTAAAACCGTTATTCAACATTCTGCAAATTCAAACCATTATTTGATTTATCTATCTACATTTGTGATAGCCCAAAACTATTACATTTTCAACACACCATCCATAATTAATTATAATATAGAAAATAAAAAATACACTGAAATAGATTTCTATTGCATATGTAATTTAAAAAATCACAATAGCCATATTGTAATCATATTAAAAGTTTATAATTTTTCTGAATCAAAAATAAATTCTCGTCCATTTAAAATATTCAAACATTATTATTTATTACTAAGACACCGATGGGCAAATATGAGAGATAAATGAGTGTAGTCATTGTTACTAAGATCTAATGTTCCTTAGAAGAGCTATTTATTAACACATTCAGTGCTACGTGGCCGTCTAGTTGGCCAAGTGGTTGTCCATGAGTAGTGGCTGGTGACCGTCTAGTCAGCCTTACTGCCTCACTTACATTATTAATATATAATATCAGTCTTCGCCCAGCCTTTGCCAGGTACCCCTACTAGTATCTTTGGTATCCTACGAGTAGGACCAAAGATATTAGTAGTTTTTGGTTTTCAGTTTTCGGCTACGGTTATTTGTTGGAGTTTCTATTACTGATTTAATTTGTTTTTCCAAGAAATAAGGGATAAAATTAAACAAAAAGAGGTAGAATGTATTGCAAAGGGAAAAATAAAAATACTGTATTTATGTTCTACGAACGCCCTGACCAACCTGAATTGTGTTCTGTAGCATGTTTTGAAAAATGTATCTCAGATTAGAATAATAATGGTGAAAAATGTTAGAAATGGACCTGATAATAGTCGTTTAAAACCCTTTTGATTTGTTTTCCCTAAATCCTTATACTACTAACTAGTTTATTACAAAATAAATTAGTATAAAAAAATTTAGAACATTAAAATGTTGACAAAGTCATTCACCAGGGACTGATGGCTGACTAAACGGCCATACATAAAAATGAATTATTTTGAGTGTTCCACATATACAGACTACTTCTGACAGTCATAAATTGACACTACAAAGTAACCAAAATGAGTTTTTGAAACAACATTTTTCAGCCATTGGGGTAAGTTTTTAATTTATATATGCAGCCACACATGGTGGAAACGAAAATACGGCCTTAGCACTGAATGCGTTAATAGCCCAATTACCAGGGCAACAGAGGGACCTACAGCTTTTACGCAATATCCGAACCGTGTGGTATTGGTCGATTTTCTGCTGATTGTCAAGCCTCAAACTCAGTTCTCTTCCTTACACAACATCCAGATCCTGACCACCCAACATGGACACCCCAATATTCCTCTGTATATTTGACTTCTCAGACATCTTTTTTACGGGTTAGATGACATATTTCAATCAAGCATTATATACTTATGAGTTTCTCTACATCTTATGTAATTTTCAATTGTATCCCTTTAATCTTTCTTCATTGGCTTATATTTATAGATTAGCAAATTTAACATGGCAAGTACGCAATGAGGGTGATAATGTCGATGATTGTATGTTATTACGTAAAATAAATTTGATTTGACTTATTTTGATGTCAGTTATATAAATTGGAGCCATGTAAAGTAACATACAAACAAAATCTCAATTATGCCATCTACATATCCCCACCACAATGACTGTGGGTAAACCAGTTGGCTTCCTTCTCTGCTTCAGTCTTTTATATGGTCTTTAACTCATAATTGCTTATCACTTTCTGGAAAACTTTCAACTGTTACGTTTGTTTATAAATTTAACTATCAAAGTAAATTTAAAAGGATTAGTTAAAATCTAAAGTAGATAGCCTATTCTATAAATTAACTAACCCCTATTAGAAAAGTAAGTAATTAATTATCAGAACAAAATTATATTTTCTGAGGAGTTTGTCGGAAGACCTTAAGAGAAAAATTATGCTTGATACTGCAGGACAAATGTGTGGTGATTTGCTGTTTGCTTGAAGCTGCTGGAAACTACTGTGCAAAACATCTGCGCACGGACGTTAACATGTAGAAAAGATTCAGTGAATTCATTGTTATTTCTATGCAGATTACATTCCAGCAGTACAATTATATTAATGTGATATAAAAACAATATGGACATTTAAAAAATACAGAGCCTACATCTACATTTTACAACTAAAACTGAATAGAAAATATAAATTAAACATTCTAGATATCAACAACGATTATTATATAATATTATATTACCTCAGCAACATTGCTGCCAATCATTATTGATAAAACATAAACACCAGGAATATTCTCTTCAAGGATATTTTTAATTTTTCCAAGGCTGCATGGATTGCAACAGCAATCGCCTAAACAAACAACACATATTCATGTCAATTACAGTTTATCTAAAACCTAGACTTCCCAACAAGTCTCTGTAAATTTGTATAGTAAAAACTGTATGCTTTATATACACACAATTTATCAAAAAGAAATTAATAGCAGCATTTTGAATTTTCAGCTTTCTTCAACACATATACTTATTAACAACTACTTTATACAATGAGTTTACAGTAGTTGGTCTCTCCCGACACTCCATTGCCATGAGTAGTCCTGTTTCACGGAAGAATGGTCACATTTAGCTTCATGACACCCTTAGGCCGGCCGAATTCCGCCCCTCCCCCCCCAGCAACTCATTATGTCTGTCTCCTACTTAAATTTTGATAAAATGAGACAACTAGTTCATAATAGAAATAGGAATCATATTTGAATCTATTATGGAGTAAAAATGTAAGTTTATTTTAAAATGAATTAATAGAACTACTATTTTTTAATTCTTTTCTTTGCACTTGTATTGCAATATTTACTGTAGACTTATTAGCGGTAAAGGTTATGTTTTCCCTTTTATAGGAACAATTTACTTATTTTATAATTACAACATCTGAATTACAGTATTTGAAATAGTTAAATAATATAATTTGTTTCTATAATATCCTAAAATACTGAACTCCTAAAAACAGTTATTAATTTAAAATGGATAACATACGATAAAAAATGTAAATATTGTTGAGTAATTGTATTTTTTGTAAAATTATTTTTATTACATGCCATTTAGTATCTAAAGAATAGTGTATGAAGTAAGTGTTTAGTTCTTCAATCTCCATCTAAAATAGATTTGTGAGCGGGCAGGTTCTCGTGGACACAATTTTTTGGATTTTTTCAATAAATAAATCCATCTTTACTGTAAAATTGGGAGCATTGTATTATTGGGAACATCGACCACAAAAAACTGCACCCTTACTTTCGGAATAGACTAACCAAGTTCATTGTGGCTTATTTCACCATTTGCAAGGTTTCTGTTGAAAAGTTCTTTTGATAAAAACTGATTATGGTCTCAGTAAATTCTCTTACTAGTTGCGAAATCACCTTTATTGTTTTGCTTAAACCCATTTTTGGCAATAAAATCTTGGTATTGTCATTTAACAGCCATAAAGCACGATCTTTATTAAGTAGGCCTGCTTCAAGGTTTAGTTCTTACAATGGTTGTACAATCTTCATCTTCTAAAGGAGGGATGCAGACATCGACGACACCCTATCTTCTTCTACATGATTGTGTTTGTTTGGATTCTTGAAGGAGTCAATTATTAAGAACAATTTCATCCATATCTTGACTGTTTGTATTTTCTTTCTGTATTACAGAGCTTATTTTAGTATTGATGTTTACATTTTTCGGTTTTTTTCTGGACATTTTACATTTATAAATAGATTTTTAAATCAATGTTACATGAAAATTTGCTGCCCCTGGATATTTGCCACCCTAAGCCATGGCTTACTCAGCCTTTTAAGGGAAATAGGCCTACAGCCCTGATGGTTGGTGATATACTTTTGGCACCGAGCAAGGTTGACGATTGATCATCAAACAGTAGCCAAAGTCTTAAGCGTGTTAAAGCTAGAAATATGCTGGCTTTAATAAGGTATTTTAATAGGTTATGTTATGTTAGGTGATAGGCTAATTAACATGTCCCATGCGGGCTACATTGATCAATCTAGTGCTGCTACGGAGAGCTAAGCGGTGCACATGGAACAATGCACCGCCGCCATTGAAATGTATTTATTCAGGGTGAGGCTAGCCATTACCCGGGAACGTTGTGTTGCTCATCGCTTATTGTAGCAGTCTTGATGTACATTTGGTGTATTTCATTTTCGAATACCGCTATATTTTTGTGAGGGGTGTCTGTACTATGTGATAGTTTTTCGTACTCAGCCTGGGGGGTGCACAATTATGTTCTCTTTCAGCACTGAACGTGTTAAAAAAAATATTTTGAATTGTTCACCCGACTGATGTTTAACTAATAATGACCTTTTAACATCATTTTACATTAGTTTTTACTTGTTAAACCTGATTAGAAGTAGTCTTTGTAAATAAATATTTAAATGTACACGAAATAGTAGTTTTAAAACTATGTTCTGAAGAAAATCTTACCCATTCCATGCCAAAGTACAATAGGAGTTATGGTATTATTATTAGAAACAGATGAATCATTCTCCTTTGACGACCACCCTTCGCTAGAAAATATAATACTACTAAGCAAAATAAGCAAGTAATACATTTTTTAAAAATACGATTTTAAATTTAACCTCATAAAATATCCCTGTTCTTCCTAACTACTTTTATTCTATAAATCCACTAATTCAGTAATCACTAATTCCACTTTATTGAGCTAATCCATGTCGGTTAGTCTCTAACCCGTTCTGTTACTGTTATTATGCTGTTGTTACAGGTTACAGTTACTTGTTACTTTACTTTGTTTGTCAACTGTCAAGTACTATAGGGCAGACAACAACAGCTGATGTTTGATTACATCTCATACTCTCCGTTTGAGGAGCGGATTTGTACAAAACGCTGGGAAGCATGACCGTATGAATGAAGAGTGAAAAAAAGACAAAAACCAAAAACGCAAAATTTGCAAATTGCAACTTGCAAGTAGATTAGTAAACAAACGTGCACAACTGATTGTTTGTTTTTATTTGTGATGTAAGGAATTAAAAGTTGACACTACTCGTCCATTTTATTCTAACTTTATTTGAAATAACTTTTTCCGTTTAATTTTTAAGTGTAAGTTTCATTTAGTTCATTCGTAAGAGAAGATGGAATGTGATGATGATGGAGTGTATAGGTTAGAAGGGAGTCAAAATGAAAAAGGTGGTTTAATTATAAAAAAGAAACCGGTTGCTGGAGCCAATTTTCAGTTTAAAGTTCCTCAAATATCTCTCCTTGGACTTGATAAATTGGCAGGTTGGTCTTTTTATTGCAAATTACATATTGACAGTTAGACCTTAATACATTTCAATAACCAAGGTTTGATGTTTAAAAGTTTATAAACAAAATAAGTTCATCATGTGTTCCAAGAAGACTTCCTTAACCCCAGATCTGGGATTAAGTCACTTTTAGTGCAGTAAAATTTATACCTTTATCTGGGATTAAAACTGTAAAAGTGCAGTCAGTTTTAAGGTTAAATACAACTTTTTGCTTATCAATTTAGCACAATGAAATTAACACTATTCGATGCAGAATTTAATTATCACATATCAAAAGGTTTTATGTTGATATCTGCAATAAACAAATGACAAGCTAAATACGAACTCAGTACTCAAGTGTCGGTTCAAAACTCTTGCCGCTGGCAGTGCGCAAGTGCTATAATTGGTTAACTTTGACAAAGACTGCAGCTTAGACAACTTGCCGGAAACGGTTCATTTCTTTTCTAACGGTGTAACTTACAACTCTGTAGATCAAAGGGATATTTTGTAACAACATTTCCCGTGTACCCTTACTAATGGATTTTTCTCACTGGGATTAAGACACTAATAGAATCTTGTCCGTAGAACTTATTTATTGATATTATATATTGTAAAATACAAACAAATTATTTATCTCCTTAATCGGGTGAATGTGTTCTAGAGTAATAAATATATACAAAATTACCAAAAATTTTATTATTTTTAATAAAAGCATACTGTTTGAACTTAGTATTTTTTTTTTTTTTTTTTTTCAGAAAAGTGGTCAAAATACATGTTCCGCCTATACATTTCTAAAGAATGGAATTATTACTATTTTGAAATATGTTTTCTGTTCATAATAAAGTGTACTTTCCGGACATATACAGTTAAAAGTAATCTAATACAATTCTTAGATATTAATTGTATATAATTTCAGGGATTAAAAAAAATATTATGTACAGTAAAAAACAATTTTGTTTTCTTCCTGTACAGTAAAATATTTACACTTATTTCAAAGTAAAAAACACTTATATAGTCTATACTACATATGAGCCTGTATAAAACGAACATTTTAAAATAATTTTATTGCTTTCATTTGAGTGTATAAAATACGTATCATTTTAAGTACTAGCCTACAAAATTTTCAACTTAATTATTTTCTAATAAAACTTCCCAACAAATTATTTTACATTTAAATATATTGAAAATCTAATTAGTTATTAGTATTCCGCAGTTAAATAAGTTCATTTTTTCTAGTGTCCCGGATCTAGGGTTAACATTTATAAATCTACGTCAAAATGTAATTATTACCTCAAGTATGATACCTACAAGTAGTTTGATGTTTGTACTTACAAAATGCAAATGTATGTTAGGCCTAGGTTAAGTTTTTGTTTCAACTATTGTTTCAGCCACAAATATATGTTTTGGCATTATCAATATAAAATAGACATCATATGGCAGTCGTAAAGAAATTGGAGCTGCCTAAATTACAGTGCAATTTTACCAAAAAATCAAACCAAAGTACAAGAGCATAAGGTGTAACAAAAAAATGTGTCATATTAAGAAAGATTTTGAGATTTTTAGTAAAATCTTGTTTTCAAATGTAAGCTATATAAACTATCTCATTGCAATATATATCAATTTATCAATCTTATCAATTTCTACTCAATCGAGAAGAAAGTGTGTGTATCTATGAGTACCACCAATGGTTTAAAATCGAATAACAATTCAATGGGTTAGTATACAGTTTCTTGCTACCAAACAAAATTTGAAAAGATTGCCTGAAATGGGGGCTATATTTTCATGAGATATGCATTTGATTCTGTGGAAATTACATATTTTACTGAAAAATTAAAAAAAACCAATGTCACAGCTTTTAGTATTTTTAACGTAGGCCTATTTCCCTTAATTTAAATGATATTTTAATAATCTTTTTACTTTGTGTTTTTTTTTGCTGAATAAAAACTTGAAAAATATTTTTGTCTAATAATTATTCCTTAAGATGTAATGGAAAAACTACTTTCGGGGGAATCGTAATTATTGGCCATCACAGGATCATTATATACAACAACTGTTAATCACCAAAACCGAATTCACTTATATTCCCACCAGAGTGAAGGCTGGCACCCGTATTTAATGTATATTATGAATTTGTTTTGGATCAATTAGGTTATGGCTGATTAGATCAGTAAAAAGTCTATTTATCGGGCAAAAAAAAAAAAATAATTGTGTAAAACCATTTATTACATATTCGTGTTCAGCATAAAAAACATGTCAAATGAAAAAAAAATTATTGACGAATAACAATATTTAAAAAGTTGGGTTTTCTTTTATCGGATAAAAAACTAGTTTTTTGATTTTTCGGTAAAAACAAGTTTTCCACTGTTGAAATCAACCTCCTCAAGAGATATAAACTCATATTTCACAATTTTTTCAACAAGAAATTGTATTTTCTTGTTGGAGTACATAAGAAGCTGCTTTATTTCTATTTTTACTTATAAATGAATTAATTGACCCTTTGTTTCTGCTGAGTTGTGTGAACTTCATATCTTCTATCTAGATTATGCCTGCAGCTGGAACTTTTTGGTGTAAGGTATGCTCGATTGACATGAAGTCATTCTATTTTCTGTTGCTTGAGCTAATGTAATTTAATTTTTTCTCTTGAACTCAGTACAGCCATTGATTTTGTTTTGTGTCTCTCTTTTGTTAGTGTTATATTTTGTTGTACAGCCCTCTATTAGCCTTGTATAATGGATAATAGACTTCCTGGAAGTCTATAATAAAGAAAATTAGGTCTAAACTTCCGAGATGGCTCATAGTCTGTTCTTACGGTGAAAATACACAAATTTTATATGTAAGTGTTCTTTGTATCATTATTAATAAGAAGATTATGGTAGCGTTGAAAGTAGTTTTTTCAAGTCAAGTTTGAAATCCACAGGGAAACTTGTTAAACAAGTGGTTTCTGGGTGTGATTCACCCAGCATATTGTGGGATATCTTGCAAGATGGTATGATTAGGAGGATATAAGATCTTTTTAAATTTCTGTAGCAGTGCTTTTTTCATCAAATGTAGGAGGAAACTTGGTGACACAGCACCAAAAGTTATGTAAAGGAATTTTAATTAGGGAGCTACTGAAAGTCATCATTGTTCTATTTAGTTGGAAATCATCCTCTTGTCCATCATCCACATAAGAGTATAATATTCAGCAGTATGGTAAACGAAGGACAAAGTTCTAATACTCAGAACCTACTGTATGTGTTGTGACCCCCAAGATTATCCAGAATGTTGGCCCCCACATTAATTGCTGTTACAAGGTGACTTTTAAAATGGATAGATAAATCTAAACTGACTCCTAAATACTGGTGGATGCCCATTTGTTTCAGCCTATCTGTCGAATGCCTATCTACTACTCAAATGAGAGCAGGCTACTTCTTTTCTTGTTGGGTCAAGCGTAGGAATACAGTATGTAAAATAGTTGTTGAGTATGGCTAGAGCACGTTCTTTGAGCTTGTGATATGTTCTTGTGTTGTACAGTAAGAACAATACTGTCTGAATGTGTGAACTCTTATGACTGTGGTGGGAATATCAGCTCTATATATCTTGAATAAAAGAGGAGTATGAGCAGATACTTGTGCCACTGTGTTGTGGAGAGATGCTTTAAAAATCTTTATTTGTGACCCAGGCAAATTAGAATTAACTTACTAGGAGGTTGTAACTCAGCAGTCCTAAAATCACTGATGTTAGACACTAAATGAATTTATAAAATTTCATCCGTAAACCCTTTTTCCAATTTGTATCTTTTTTAGTAGTAAAAAATTATGCGTAAAATTATTTGGTTAAGACGATTATCTTTGTTATAGATAGAAGCTGTACCTTTTTTAAACATATAGTTTGATTAGAAATGTTTGTAACTTGGCTCTGACTCAAATTACATTCACAGAGTGTAAGGAATCCTTACAAGAACAGGTCTCTATTAGCCAAGACTTTTTTCAAATGTAAATAAGTTTTGCTTGTTTTAAAACTGATAAAACTGTGTTTATTAATTTAAATTGTGTTACAGCTCAAAGAAAAAAAGAACGTGATAGGTCTCTAGAAATAGAACCAAAAAAATCTAAAATATTATCATATACAGATGTGGAAGACGGCCAGAGTGTTGAAGATAGTCCAAGAATATCTGATAGAAAAGATCAGAAAAAGAACAAAGACAGGTAAAAGAAAGATATAATACTATCCCAAAATGCCTTTTTTAAAACATCTTTTGTATATCAGTTTAGTTGTGAAACTACTTTACTTATTTGCAGAAGGATTATACTAAACAGTATGTAAATATTCCTTATTCTGATTAAAGGATACAGAACTTTCCTTTTCTCAGTGCGCAAAACTGCAACCCACCCTCGTACTATCAAAACATTGCTGTACCCATCGAGGTTGGGTGTACAACTCAGGAGGACGACAGAACAAAAAACAACACAAGTTGAATGGCAAAAATATTGTTTATTACAATGAAAATTAAAAAAAACATATAATTCAAAAGAATTAAAAAAATATTAAGTTACAAATAAAAAAATTAAAACATTTACAGACAAAAAGGATTGTTGAACGTTTTTGAAAAGTTACGATATTTTTCAAATGTTACAGAAAATTTATAAATATGTGTTGGCCTCAAGGTAATAGAAATAACAAACAAACAACAAAAAATAACAAGATTATCAAATATTAAGTACAAAAGTATCAAGAAAATGTAAATCAAAATGATTAGGCCTAAAAACATTTTTTTATTAATATTAAATATAGAGCTCTAAAAAATGCATAACAAGAATAAATCATATAACAAAAACAATTCAATAAGAGAAAAACATCAACATTAAATAAATAACAGAATACACAAATGAATAAACTACAACAAGAAAACAATAACTACAGATAACAAAAGACAACATTTTAACATGGCAGCTGAACTTACAGTGCCTCAGGTAACAAATTAAATTTGGAAGATATTGGCTAGTTTGGAAAAGTTAAAAAACAATTAAATTAATAATCATGCCAAAATCCAGCAGGCTAAACTGGGCAACTCCTAATAGGAACAACAAAGTGAAGAATTACCCAAGAACCCCGTTCTTTAAAAGAAAATCTCCCATAAGAAAAATACAAACAAAAAAATTAAAATAAAATTTAAAAAATATATCTCGCTTTGAAATGACAGTTCTAAAAAATAAAAATAAAAATGTTTCTTGACACGAGATGACACTTCACAGGTTATTCTTCTAAAACAAATAAATTCTTTAAAATGTTCAATGCTGGGGGGCCAGAAACTGGGTTTGGGTCACCTGCAAGTCAATGTCTTTATCCTGGAGGCCGTTGGAAGGGCAGCGCGGAAAGGGGGAAGAAGTGGTGCCCCTCTGGGATGTGAGGTAGAGGCTAGTCCCAGCCCATAGGTTCCGCACTGTGCCTCCAGGAAAACGCCATCAGTAGCCATGCAGGTACCCGTCCATCACTCGCCAACCCCGGAGCCAGGGCTAAATGTTTCTAGCCACAAAACATGTTGTTGTCGGCTGCCAAGCAAGAATGGTGAGCTTGCTGTCAACACGCCAAGGAACACAGGAAAAAAAATCAAGAAAACAAAGACACTAAAACTAAATGAAACACAGAGAGGAAGACTGAACTGTCCGAGAGAGACAATCGTAATGTGCAAACGGCACACAACACAGCTCTCAATATCTAAAACCACCATTTTATCTTACTACTATCTGTTACATAAAATTCCATCTTTGAAAATGTTCACTGTAAAATAGTTGAATATTGTTAGTTAATGTAGTGAGGGCATGGTTATGAAAGATTACCTTAGTATTACTTTTTTTGGATTATGCTTTTGTTTTCTCAGATTGTTCTGATTCTATCTGATCTAACTTTTGAGGCTCCATTACACATGTAAATTATCATAGTCAATTAATTGTTGGGCTTGTTGGGCAATAATTATCAGGTTTTATCAAAATAATAGCCAACTCACTGATTTACATTCAAATGAGATTCTGGATTAGCCTATAGGAATAGTTTTAAAAAAATATGACCAACATTTTCAGTTGAAATAGGTATACATTTTGAATTGTTTTACAGGCATTATAGAGAAGCTAAAGGTGAAACACCATCGTACACTGGAGGCATATCGAGAGAAGCAAGGGAGAGGCAGGAGGCTAGATTAAGGCGAGACAGAGAAAAAGGTCTCTATACTAGCACAAAGAACAAGTCTGATAGAGACGACACCAGAGGATCTTATAAAGATCGAGGTAAATAATATTAAAAGATATATATTCCTAGCTCTTCATTTAAGTTGCCTTTGTATTCATCTAAATGAAATCCGTGGCATTGCAAAATAGGTGATATGTTTTTGAGCCTGTGAGTAGAATGACCAAACGCCCGACTTTAGGAGGACATGTCCTAATTTTTAACGTTTATCCTCCTGCCCTGTGGGCTTATGTATAAGCTAGCTTAAATTGTTTGAAAATAGTAGGAGCACATGAAAAACTTCTTCCAACTTCTGGTTTCCAAGTCTTAAGGATAAGCTCAATTAAAATATATAACAGCTCATATAGCATACTAATAATAATGGATCCTTTATTGTAAGTAATGACAATTATTCCATAGTATCACTTTATTATTATATCTTTCTATAATTTGCTGTTAAAATAAGTTCTATTTTTCAAGAGCGAAAATTCTTACAACAATTCATACTTTTGCCAGGTGCAAAATGATAGCTTTAAAATTTACACTTTGATCCATAATTATTACTACATGTCAATATTGTATAAATTCTTTCCATTCTCTATTTATTATTTATGTAATAAAAATGTATTGTGTTTTTTTTTACTTTTATTTAATATTAAACTCTATATAATATGCTCCAGTGTTAATTTTCAATGAGTGTTTTCTTAATAATGTATTAAAACTATTTCTGTAAATTTAATAAGAATATTCATTGATGATTTCCTTTTTGCTCCAATGTCCTTTTTTAGACCCAAAAGTCCTCCTTTTAGAAATTTGCATTTGGTCACCCTGCCTGTGAGTGAATTGCATCTGAAGACATGTTTCAATGCGATTTGATGGATTGTAGACGTTTGTTAGCTACTTCCAAATATGCCAGAGTAGACATATATTTCAAGTTCTCTATGCTGTAGCTCTCTTCTCAAATAATAAAATCTAAAATATGCTCTAAATTTGTGAGTAGCCCCTGTGAATATAGAGAACACTATCATTGAATGGTATAGCTGTAGTAGCAGATCAAAGAAATATTTTGTTTCCTGCTATAGATACGTTTCCTTGATTGTGTAGACACATGCTAGTTTTAAGATTAAAGAATGCAATTTTATTTTTGAATCATATTCAATTAATTTTTGTTATACTTTAGCATCATATAAAAATATTACTGAAATTAATAGAGAAAATTGAAATATTAAATAAAAAAGTGTTTAGTTAGTTGTAACACAGTCCAACCTCATTTATTTGGATCTCTTTAATCGAGATATCTGCCTTAACTTAATGATAAATCAATGACAATTTTGTAAAATTGCAATTCATTTGAAAACAATAAAGTTACTGCTTTAACAAATTCACTTTCTTTTTTTTTAACTTCACTTGCCATAGAAATAATACTGGTTAAATTACCTTTTTTCCTGTCAACAGTTCTTCAAACATAATCTGCTATGTACATTTCGAAGCATAGAGCTTCATCATCACGCTTTCCAAAAACGTCACTATTTACATTACACTAAAAAAATTAAAAACATTTAAAATATTTAAACATATTAAAATAGCAGATTTGCCGGCCGGCGATAGACACCAACTGATGACCAATGAGCAGGTAACGAACTCAAACATGTTAACCTACTCCCACCTGTTGACCTTGGACTTTAATTATATTGATTTTCTTCCTATGTGACTGCAAGTTGTTTATTCGGTTGGACTTGTATTTTAATTTGTCATTCAAAATATTACTTGGATCAGATTTGAAAGCATTGTAAATATGGAGTTCTTCTATTGTATTCATAAAATATGATTTGTTGCATTTATATAAAATTTCTAAATTGTTTTCTAAACTGTCAATATTATGTCTATTGGAAATTAAATGTTCAGCAACTTTTGATTTCTGACTTGTTGATTGTTTCGGAAGATGTTCAGAGAAACGTTTTTTAAAAGAACGACCTGTTTGGCCAATGTAAAACTTTGGACAATCAGAACAGTTTTTCTTATAAATACCTGTATTTTTGTTCTCATGTTGTGTTTTTGGATGTTTAGATGTTTATTAAGTTTATTAGAGGTCTTATATGACACATTGATATTTTGTTTCTTTAATTCTTTTGATATTATTCTAAGAATAATTCTAAAGAAACAAAATATCAATGTGTCATATAAGACCTCTAATAAACTTAATAAACATCTAAACATCCAAAAACACAACATGAGAACAAAAATACAGGTATTTATAAGAAAAACTGTTCTGATTGTCCAAAGTTTTACATTGGCCAAACAGGTCGTTCTTTTAAAAAACGTTTCTCTGAACATCTTCCGAAACAATCAACAAGTCAGAAATCAAAAGTTGCTGAACATTTAATTTCCAACAGACATAATATTGACAGTTTAGAAAACAATTTAGAAATTTTATATAAATGCAACAAATCATATTTTATGAATACAATAGAAGAACTCCATATTTACAATGCTTTCAAATCTGATCCAAGTAATATTTTGAATGACAAATTAAAATACAAGTCCAACCGAATAAACAACTTGCAGTCACATAGGAAGAAAATCAATATAATTAAAGTCCAAGGTCAACAGGTGGGAGTAGGTTAACATGTTTGAGTTCGTTACCTGCTCATTGGTCATCAGTTGGTGTCTATCGCCGGCCGGCAAATCTGCTATTTTAATATGTTTAAATGTTTAAATATTTTAAATGTTTTTAATTTTTTTAGTGTAATGTAAATAGTGACGTTTTTGGAAAGCGTGATGATGAAGCTCTATGCTTCGAAATGTACATAGCAGATTATGTTTGAAGAACTGTTGACAGGAAAAAAGGTAATTTAACCAGTATTATTTCTATAATATAACAGTTCTGGAGGCTAATAAAACAAAATGAATAAATTCACTTGCCAGTTGACATGCGCCTACAGGCCTGTGCATCAACTTTATTCAACGAGTGAAGTACGAACTGTTGGCTCAGTGGGGATTTGAACCTTGGACCTTGCCCTCCGCAGTCCGAAGCCTTATCCACTGACCCACCACGCCTTCGGCTCACAACAATTGCACTTTAGTACAATATTCTGAGCCGAACATATTTTGACCGAAGGGTATTCAAACAGTTGCATCGAGAACTGTTTCATTACCATCGGGTTTCTTTGCATTACATAACCACAACGGCTCAGAATATGCCATGAAGTTATGATTCATGGTCTTTTTGGTGAACCATAACTTCATGTTATTCAGTCATAACTTTCTTCATGCCGTTTTGGTTTTCAGTGGCTCATAAAGGGAATGCATCATAAACTTACAAATAAACTCTCCGCAACACTTAGTAGTTGTGTCGGATCATCATTATACAATTATTAAAAGTACTGCAATAAAACTTATTTTTACATTTTACAATTTAGTATATTGTCTGAACATTATAGTGTTCATACACTATATAGATTAGTGAACACATTACAGTATACAGTAAAGTGTTTTATCTGCCAATATGCTGGTGGAACTTATGATTCAAACAAATCATAAGTTTGAATCATACTGTCTGGCAGTAGTATGTAAAAGTAACTCGAAGAAACCGACTGCCTATATAACAAAATAATTAGATCTTATTGCGCTTAAATGACATGATATTTCATTTTATTTAATGTATTCATTCATATATTCATTATTTTTAAATAAGACTATTGGCATTTTCTCTTTATATTTCCTGTTAATATGATTTTTATCAATATGGCTCAATTCTGTCCCATTTAATATGCATAAATGAGGTTGGTTTGTACTGGCAATTATGATTTTTTGTGCTATTTATTTTAAAATTTAATTTATTTGTTAAGAAGAGACTGTTCATTAAGATATCCGGGTAAATATGAATTAAATTGAGGGCAATGAGTATCAGTAATCACGTGTAGTCTTTGTTACTAACAGGTGTGACTAATGTTCAGGAAGGGTTATTGATTAATAGCCCAAAAGCAAGCATAAATAGGAATAAAATTTTATTGTGGAATCTAAACCATATAGTATTGGTGTATTTTCATCTAATACATCAGCCTGATACTTAGATCTCTGCCTAAGACAGCATCCATAGTTTGGCCACCTCCATACATTAATTCAGTTCCTAAGGCCACTGAAACAGTATCCGTGCTGATGGCAACTTCTGAGCAGACAAGATGTTTGTATTAAGAAAACAGAACAGAACCAACTATCACTCTTAATCTCCACAACACTTAGCCCCCAAGAAGCTGGGCTACAACACTTAACAACAGTATCCATTATGCATTATATTATTAACATAAACTGAGATCAGAAGTAGTGGATGACTTATTTAGTTTGTAGGCGCAAGCATATATCTGTTTATCTCATTGTAGGTGCAAGATGCTACAGGAGTTTATATCCTTTTCTCTCTATGTTAGGTCAAAATGATAGTTGATATTTGAAGCATGTTAAATTGTTGCTGCAAATTTGTGAGGGAGCTCATGTTTGTTTAGCTCAGAGTAGCTGCGTTTTTTCAGGAGCTGAAAATGTGTATACACCTCATGGTTGCTTTTAGCTTGTATGGTAGCTCATGTTGTGTTTGATTGATGATAGTTGATTGTTTTAACAGGAATTCAGAATATTTGTATCATACGTGTAGGTGCAGGCTGCCGTGTAAGTAAACAATCTTGTGTAGCTGTGCCAAAAAAATTATGATTACTTTTCATAATCCTAATTTCCAGTACATTTACATCAGGTCAGGAACCAAAAATGAAATATTCAAAGCATAGTTGTTTCTTTATTTTTAGAAAAAGACAGAGAAAGAGAATCTGAAAAATACAGAAATCGAGATAAAAACAGGAGGAGAGATCGAGATAGAAGTGAGAGAGGAAGTGAACGCAGTGATCGAGAACCAGATCGAAAAGAAAGAAGTTGGTCTGAAACTCCAAGCATCCGTTTTAAGGATGAACCTTGGACACCTAACTTCAAAGTCAAAGATACACCATCAAGGTAACAATGACATTTTAAGATAATTATAATTTATTTTTCAAAAGTGGCAAACCAAATTAATCACTCTTTATTAAGATTACACTTATCTTTTAATTAAGACATATATAACTGATACAGAAAGCTTGTATTGATACAGAGCCTTGATATCATAGAGTAAAAAATAATTTGATAAAAAAATAAGTTACTTGTAAGCTAAGCCCTAAAAGCAAATTTTGTTTAACGTTTATGTATATGTGTATATTTTATTTTAAATTCATATTCTCAATTAACAAACTATCTAATTTTAACATACGAGGCGTGTTTTTAATGTAAGTACCGTTTTTAAATTACGCCGCCACAGTGCTGCGGGCGCTGTTTAGCGCATGCGCACCCTGTTTAGCGCATGCGCACCCTGTTTAGCGCATGCACACCCTGTGTAGCGCATGCGCGTCGTGTAGCCACATCTGTTGGGAAGCAACAGACACCATTACGGAACCATCCGATCAAGTCTATATCTGTTTTCGTGATTTTAAAATGACCACCTATTGAGAATCCCGCCGACTGCGAAGTACATGCTGTAATACGGTTTATCTGTGCTCAAGGCTTCAGAGCAGTTGACATTCATCGCCAAATCAGTGAAGTGTATGGTGAAAAAATTATGAGTGTTGGAATGGTTCGGAAATAGGTTAGGGCCTTTAAAGATGGCCGCACAAACATTCATGATGAGGAACGAAGTAGGCGACCTTCAGTCATTACCGATGATCTGATTCAAAAAGTGGACTGTAAAGTGAAAGAGAACAGACGATTCACGATTTCGTCCTTAGCTGAAACTTTTCCTGTTGTCTCAAGAAGTGTTCTTTACGAAATTGTGTCCGAACGTTTAAATTATTAATTCCTAATTTATAATTATTAAAATTATAAATTAGGAAACTGTGTTAACGCTGGCTGCCAAAAATGAAGACTGATGAGCACAAAACCAAAAGATTGGGCAGTGCATAGAGTTTTCTCGAGCGATACAGTAACGAGGGGGATGATTTTTGAAGCCATATTGTCACAGGCGATGAAACACGAAGCAGCAATCAATGGAATGGCAGCATTCATAATTCCCTAGGAAAGTGAAATTCAAACAAACAATTTCTGCTCAGAAAACAATTCTGCTGTTTTGGGACAGAAAGGATATGTTGCTGGTCGATTTTTTGCCTCGTGGTGACATGATCAATGCAGCTGCGTACTGTGAGACTACAAAAACTGTGCCACACAATTCTAAACAAAAGGTGTGGCATGCTGAATGCAGGTGTCGTTTTGCTCCACGATAATGCCCGTTCACACACAGCAAATTGAACACAAGACCTATCACTTCTTTTGGCTGGGAACAATTGGACCACCCTCCATACAATCCCGATCTAGTGCCGAGCGACTACCATTTGCACTTGAAGACGCATCTGGGGGGGCAGCGCCATTCCGATGATGACGAAGTAAAAACGACTGTAAAGCAGCGGTGTCTAATCAGGCGGCAACCTTCTTTGACGATGGCATACAAAAGCTGGTCCCAAGATACGATAAGTGCCTTAATATTAATGGGAATTATGTAGAAAAGTAGAGTAAAGTATATCTTTTCAAGTGAATAAATTATTTTTGGAAAATATTTTGTTTTTTATACCAAAACGGTACTTACTTTAAAAACACGCCTTGTAATAACTTTAAAAAATCTTAAATATGTTCAATGTTGAAATATGCAAAAACCATATGTTCAGATTGCAATTCTCTCTATATATAGGATCAACTGGCAGAACTTTTAATTCATGATGAAACTTTAAATGAACATATTTAAGCTGTTAGAACTAACAACTTTACACCAACGAAATCTATCTTTATCAAACATATTCTCCTAATTAATTCTCAGTTATAAAAATATCAATGGAAGTGTTTCTATTGTAGGGTTTGAAAAGAAAGGAGAAAAATTAATTCAAAAGAAAATCTATTTAGACATAGACAATTACAACAAACCACAGTACATACTAAAAACACAAATTAGCATAAAAAATCAATTTATGAAAAAATAAGAATAAAAACACATAAATCATAAATGAAATTCATACAACACAAATATTTTACAATATAAGCACAAAAATGCACAAATATTCATTCTTTTGTGAATCCCTCTGGTCAGAGGAAGGTAAGCATGGTTCACCGAAATTGATCACCGTAATATTTGTGCATTTTGTGCTTATATTATAATTTATTTGTGATATGTGGTACTTGTAATATATTTCACTTGTACTAAATTTGTACCAACATGTATTATGCTAATTAAAAAACTATAAATAAAATTCAACACACCCACCTTCTAAATTAATCAAATGATACTTACAAAGGTTTTATTTTATAACTAATTATCCATTTTATATAATTTGCTTACACTTCTATACTCTGAAGATGGTGCAAGAGCCGAAACATTAGTGATTTATTAAGAAAAATTAATAAGGGGTTCTTTGTTAAAAATATTGCTTCATATATAATATTAGTATAACTTGTGGACTGAATTATAAATTTGAATCTAAATAAACAAATGGGCGAACAGTTAAAGAGAGAACTAAACAATACAGGGAACACCAAAGAAAGGGAGGAACTAGTTAAAGGGTGACACCTGCATTCCAGTAAGGATTTACTGAAAGAAAAAGAGCCAAATGAACTAGCTTACTAACAATAACCCACACAACTGTTGCCAAAACTGTTCTAATAATCGTTTGCCTCTCTATTGATAATGGATAAAATGCTATAGTCAGGAATAAACTGGGCAGATTTTTATATTTAAACATAAAACAATATATTGCACAACAACCAACACTAATATATAACTGCTGAAAATCTTAACTAGAATTAATAAGTTTAATATTAGTATAATAGGAGAGGTAAGGCGTAGAGTACCAGTAAAGAAGAGTCCACAAACGCACATACACTAGAAAAATACAAAATGCATAACACAAGATGCAAATTACGCATGCCATTGGTAACTTTCTCAAATCTCAGAAGAAATTCATCTGATTTATATCGTATAAGCAACTTTCTTGCTCCGTAAAAAATTCTAAGCACTAATTTCTGAATATTATTTTGATATCCAATAAGAATATTAAATTAGTTGCTCTGAGCAATTAATCACCAATTCTACATAATCACATGTGTTGTATAATTTTCTGGTACAAATCTAAATATTACAACCTATAAAGAATTGTTGAGAAAATTTCATTTTGTAATTGTTCAATGTGGCAGATAAATATGAATAGTAAAACAGTTTTATTTTTACCACAACATTAATTTAAATGTAGAATAATGTTTAACATTTGTAGAATACTAACAAATAAATGTCAGAAATCAACATAATTTTCTATGTAATAACACTTTAAATTGTGTGTGTACTTGAGTTTAAATACATTTGTTTTATTATGGTCTTAAAATAATACAATTTAACTATGCAGGACTTCATGGGATGATGATGACCCAACACCAATGCGAAAATCCAGCTGGGACTTGCCCACTCCTCGCACATATAACACTCAGGAGAATGGAGAGTGGTCAACACGTAGGCCAACCCCTGCACACCGATATAACACATGGGCCAAGGATCGGAAACGAACTGGAGCTACACCATTACCTGGCAAAGGTCTGATGTTTTACTGAAAATTAGTTCTATCAGAGACGAGTTGAGTCTAGTAGTTGGCATTTTATTTGAGTATCGAGTATTTTCGAGCGAGTATTTACAGAAGTATTTGATGTTCTCCCAAGACAACTGTACAAGGCAGACACTATCCTAAGCCAATTTAAGTTTTGCCAGATACGTAAATATATACATCTATATTTTTATAGCTACACACGATATCTTTTTAACTGACCCACCCACCCATAACACGTACAGATGTATTGACCCACCCGCCCGCCCATAAACATACAGATGTATTGACCCGCCCGCCCATAAACATACAGATGTATTGACCTAACCGCCCACCCATACACGTGTAAGAGCTTGTCAGTGGTAAGAAGTATGAGTACGGAAGGTGGTGCTGAGCTACCCACCCACCAATACACGTACTGTGATACTGACCCACCCGCCTCAAATTTTCGCGTTTGTTAATACCACCCGCCCACCCACACACGTACAGTGGTATTAACCCACCCGCCCACCCATACACGTGCATTGGTACTATCGGTGGGCGGGTGGGTCAATACCACTGTACTTGTATGGGTGGGCAGATGGGTCAATACCACTGTCCATGTATGTGTGGGCGGGTGGGTCAATACCACTGTCCATGTATGGGTGGGCGGGTGGGTCAATACAACTGTACGTGTATGGGCGGGCCTGTGGGTCAATATCACTGTACGTGTATGGGTGGGCGGGTGGGTGGGTCACTACTACTACAGGTACTGTACGTGTATGGGTGGGTGGGTGGGTCAATACCACTGTGTGTATGGGTGGGCCGGTGGGTTTAATTATGCTGTCAGTTAATGCCAGTTCAGTTGGCCAATACAGTTAGGTTTTGACTAAGGAGTTGATTGTCCAAAGTTGGGATACCAAAGGGCATGTTGCCACCTTTTGAGAACCCGAACCTAACTAATTACAGAGACAACATAATTTAAATAGCACTGTTCAGAATATAAAGACAACTTAGCGACTGACATAAACAGCTGTCGTTCATATATATACACATCTGGGTGGGTTAGAAAAGTACAGTGGTATTGACCCACCCGCCTACCCATACACGTGCAGTGGTATTGACTAACCCACCCACCCATACACGTACAGTGGTATTGACCCACCCAGCCTACCTCATACACACTAGAGTGGTATTGACCCACCCGCCCACCCATACACGTACAGTGGTATTTACCCACCCATGCACGTACAGTAGTATTGACCCACCAATACACGTACAGTAGTATTGACCCATCCGCCCACCCATACACGTACGGTGGTATTGACTCATCCACCCACCAATACAAGTACGATGGTATTGTTTTTATTTTTTTAGCCACACCAGTTTACATGGGCCTGCAGACCTGTGGCAAGAACTTTATTCAATGAGTGAAGTACGGACCGATAGCTCAGTTGGTGGTTGGAACTTTGGACTTTTTCCTCCAGTCTGAAGTATTAGCCACTGATCCATCACGCTGGCAAATTGGAATCACTGTGTTTCTCGGTTTGAAAATGCAGTATCCTGAAAGGTTCCTCTACGTTGGTACAAAGCTTCTTAGGTTATAAGTCAAGCTACAAAAACAGTTGTGGGCCGGGCATACAAATGGGTCTTCTAAGTGGGTGGTATTATATCACGTGACCACGCTTTCCAGGAAACATGGTGGCCTTTCTCTTATCAAATATCAGTGACTCTCATCTTTTAATATATGCAGGATTAGCTACCGTACCAATGAGTTCTTATTTTGTTCTCTTCATTAAACTTATTACTTCTATTATATATGTATATCAGTTCTCGTACAATCCCTGAAATAACAGTATGGCGTAACAGCCAAAACTGTAGGATTTTGAAATAAAATCACATGTTTTGTATAGGTTCTGGTGTTGTATTCCAGTAACCTATGATTTCTCATTTTTGTCACCTATTAACTTGTTATTGTTCTTTGAGTTGGGTGGAGATGAAACTCTTAGATTATCTTATTTTTTACTAATGGATTAGTGAAGCGTATTTCACTCTCTTCAGACGTAAGAGAATTTGATCTGTAACAGATCTTAGTAAACTCTTGAGTTGTGAAAATTAGCTTAGTAGTTGTACATTTTCATTGTCCAGTATTTACACTAGCTTTCTGTTTTTCCTCTTGAATGAGGTATTGTAATATATTTACATTTTATGCTTCTAGCACATTCATTTGGTACTTAAGACTAATTTTCCTGACGAAACTACTGATCTAATAAAACCCACAACTACCAAAGAACCTGTAGACAGTTCAATATATTTCATTCTTATCTCAGCATCATTCAGAGCTGATTGATGATGAGTATTTACATTCAAGTGTCTTCTCATATGAGAGGGTTTATATTACAGAAACACTGAGTGGCTTCTGTAATATATCAGTGCTTAACAACTCCATTCAACTAATCAATTATCCAGTCTAAAATTTAAATTTTTATTGTGAATCCTACTTTTATCTACTTATTATTAAAACACTGTTTGTCAGGCTATGGGAGACTATGGATCTGTTATTAAGGTTGAGTTATCCATAGAAAAGGCTATTTATTAATAGCTTAATAGGCAATGTAAATAAGGGAACCGATTTTCATTTAACTGACAAGTCTGAGACTAGTCTCTCCTTTGTACAACGTCTGAACCCTGGATACTACCCATTACTTTAGGTCTGTTTAGAAATGACAAACATTCATATTCCCTCTGTCCTGTTGTCATGCTGCTCATACATCATTAACATTTCTCTGAGCTAGGGGATTTGTGTGTAACATTAAAACCTGAAGTTTCACTCATATTTCGCAAATACTTGTTTTTCACAATTTTTCCCTAAACAATTAGTTTTTCTGTTGATGAGGGGGATCCTAGCTACTTCATCAGTTTGTACACAGAAGTTCCTATTAAGATAATTGTATGTAGATTAGTTAAAGTTTAGCAAACTTCGCTAAAATAACAATCTAGGACTTTAATGATGCCCTGTATGTAAATGTTAATATACAGTGGCGTCCCAGTACTCCGAAATAATTGGGACCGAACATTTCGGATTACCAAATTTTTCAAATGAAACAGATTTTTTAAAACACTCTTTTACTAAAAAATAACATAAATAGTATGTCTAACATTAATTAAAGTACTTAAGTTATGAATGCAATAAGAGCTTATGATAATAAAAAGGAGATAACGAACCCTTTAATAGAAGAATATGTTCATCTGAGACGTACGATCAAACACCATTTTTCAAGACAAAAAATTGGATTCACTAGCGAAAATTGAGCTCGGGCCCAGCGCTACTTGATACCATTGCATTCGCCACTAGGCCATGTAATCAGCTGACGGAAGTCGTGTGCATATTTCTGGCGTTCTCACGCTACCTCAGACAACACTGTTCCCAATTTCAATTGTCAGTCTCTTATCAACAGTTCGAACTCGTTTGTTTATGTATCTCAGTTATGTTCTAACCCACACAGACGCTGCGTTTAAACTCTCTCTTGGCTACATAGAATAACCAGTGCCTACCATGGTTTTGAGAAGCTGGCGTAATTTAGTTTCAAGAGAGAGAGGAATTTTTCTTTAAAACAAATAAATTTAACTGATATTATTAAACCAAAGTAACTTTTGAAAAGTTTATTAACAGTTGTGGTACTTGAAATAATATTTTCTTGCCAATTCAGATATAAAGTAGTGGTTCTTAAAGTAAATAATGCATTTTTTGCAAAATCCTTTGCCAATTTCTGTTTTATATTAAGCGGCTTTTCAGATTACCGAAGTTCGGATCAGCGAGACTCTACTGTATAAAAAACATCTCTGTATATAAGTGAACTATGATTTGAATGATTAAAATGTTGTCATTCATGAAAAACAGTTTTCAGCTTTCAATATATTTTTTTACTCAGATTTTATATTTTATATATACTTACTATAAATATTGTTTACTTAAAAGGAATGTATGATATTTTCACGAAATGTATAAAAGAAACCCAAAACAAAGTCTCTAAGGGCAGAAGGAGTATTAGCTTCTGTAGTCCTTATTTGCTAAGATATCAATAATTTATAAATATGTACTTTCTTTTCTTAGTTGATCACGCCACTCGGAAATTGTAGATTTTTTAAATATATTTGTTGTTGTAGAGGGAGAAGTGGCTTGGGGAGGCAATAGTGAACGAATGCAATGGGAAGCCGAGCAGGTACGGTTAGATCGTGAGTGGTATGCATTGGATGAAGGTGCAGATGAAGCTAATAACCCTTTCAGTAATGTTAGCGAAGAGTACGCACGCAAGAAGGAACAGCAGCTGGAGCAGCGCAAGAAGAAACGCATGTCTGCCCAGCAGCGACAAATCAGCAAGGTACAATAGTGACAATATGTTTTCTGAATAATATTTACAGCAATCTCAACTTTGTTCCTGGGGTTTAATGAAAGCAAGTAAATTAAAAGCGTGGAGGTAAGATAAGATAGTAATCTGGGTGATTTTGGAAGTGTAACTTCAGTTGATGAATCAAATTGGAGGATAATTTTAATAATAATACAGACTCTATACATGTGTTCACAGATGAACAGTTCTAGAAGTTCTAAGACCAAGGGAAGTAATTTTACCTAGAACCTGATCGTGATTCAACTTTAAACTCAGCCAAAGTGTTAAGTCCTAGTTGGGATTTTTTTCTCTCCCAGATACATACCTGTATTAGTGGTTTATTTTTACCATTTCGTTTAAAATTTTAGAGTTACCTGTTAATATTTTGTTAGTTGGCATAAAAACTAATGGTTCATAAATCTTAACTCCTCAAGTTAAAAATCAACTTTTGTGTGGTAGTCCTTGAAGAATATTCCCCACACAACTTCTCAGTCTGGACACCAGGACACAGTGTCTTCTCTTATTCTTGTAGCAGTATATCACATCTTTATATCAATACCACTATTAACAGGCTGTCTAGTGACTGAGGAAGGGGCTAGTAGCACTGAAATATTTCACTAACTTTATCCGTTTTCTTTTTTGTATGTGTCTCTCCAATTTACCATTTTACCAGTAATGCTGCTAGTTTTTCCTGTCACTTATTACTGAAATAAAACTAGTGTCCTAAAGATAATCTTATTTTTACGAGCTATTTTTATCGTATACATATTATTAAATAAGAAATTGTAAAACAGGCTCACATTTTTTAATAGATATTATTTGATTTAATGATCTGTACAAACAATAAATTTGGCTTAGCTATTTTTATCATACCATCAGAAATCAAAGCTACTAAAATGTGGATATTCTCACATACAAACATACTTGCACACTCACATTATTCTAATCTTATTTTAAAATACACATTATTATGCTGCGAACGATCTATTCTTTATTTAATGACTTGACTTGCTCTTATAGCAAATGCTGGAACTACTAGGAGTTTTAGAATGCAAGGGACCAATAGCGTGATGATGTAACTATAGCAACATTTATATAATTGCAGCTATTATTATTAGTAGCTACAATTATAGCACACCTTTATGTCTTACATTGTCACTATGTTTCATTTCTTTGAATGCACCTAATTTATAACCCACTTGTTTGATATTGTTAAGTTATGTTATGACTCTGGACTTTACATTATTGCTTCCTATTGTTTACAGATTGTTCTTATGGCATTATTTATGTATGGTTTTGTTGTATTATTGTTAAAACCAATTGTAAATGCCTCTTCAAGTGGAATTCTACTTCAACTTTCTGTCTTTCCTATGTCAATTGCACTTTCAACACTGCTCAGTTTAGTGACAAGCATCAAATATTAATGCATCAAATGAATGCCAACTTGTCAAGTTGGGTAATTCATTTAATATAGTATAATAAGTAATTTCACTAGATGAACACATATTAGATTTCTGTTCTTTTCTTCTATGACCTATGGAACTCAAGTTGTAAGCAGACATTTTTTTTATAGCCTCAGTAAGTGCACATCATAATCTTGTTAGAATTGAATTTTCTTAATATTAATATATCCTGAGAAAATTTAAAAAGTTAGGAAACATGTATATTATTATTTATATACAAATATATACTATTCCTTTTATGAAGCACTACTGCCCGGTTTATTGTATTAATGATTACTGAATGTCATAAATTATCTCATTATTTATCATTATCATTTTAGGCATGAAAAAGTGGGGTTAAGAAAATGTTATACCCTTAACCCTTAAAACGCGGCATCCGTATATATACACATGTTTACAATTGCCCGTAACGCGTTATACGTAATATTTCGCGAGCTGATAACAATAATCCTAGAACAGGCCTAATACAACGTAGCGAGTTCCAAGATTCAAGGTCAAGACTATTTTCAGTTTATTATTCATTTTCGAGACCTTTGGACTGGTTACTAGGCAACGAATGTAAATAATATGAAGTTTTCATTCATTATTGCCTCTGTCGAGGTAACCGCTAGCGCTCGCAGCGAATATATACGCATCTGCTAGTCACATGACGCAGCGACCGGCTGGCGCTCAGTCAGTCTGCAGTTATTTGTTGTCTGTCTCGTGCATTGTACTAACCTCCGGTGTGTAAACAAACAGATTATGTACACAAAATAAACACTATTTACAACAAAAATAAAACTAGACTTCACAATGAAAAATATAGAGTAAATTCAAAATAATAAACTTTGTATAATCTGTTGTCTTATTGAGTTATATTGTATATATTTTTATAATGGCTATAATATTTATAGTTTTCAAGTTTTTCACACAGCTGATACTTTCTAAGGAAGAAATTGTCATTCTAAAATCATATTTCAATTGAAAAATTTATTTTTGCAAGTATAAATTTTTTTAATTGCATGCAATAATATTTCGTTTTTACAGTTTTGATAAAACTTTGTAATGAATAAAAAATGAATATAAAAATACAATATCGTTATTATTATTTTTTTTACATTGTACTATCCTGGTTTAGATTTAAAAAAAATATAACTTTACAAAAACTAAAATTATATATATTCAAGAAAATTAAGCGTTAATTGAAAAATTACAGAAAATTACTCAGCGTTTTAAGGGTTAAAACAGTTATACGCTAAAAGTTAAATTAACATAGGTCGTTACATTGAATGATTTTATTTAAAGCTCCATATTAACATTGGTTAATAATACACTGTCAACCTTACAAGAGAATGGCATTAAAAATGTTCTCACAGTTTTTATTTACACGCTAACAGGACAATGAGCTGTGGGAGCGGAATCGCATGTTGACCAGTGGAGTCGTCCAGTCTGTAGACGTTGACGAGGACTGTGATGAGGAGGCTGAAGCCAGAGTCCACCTCTTGGTACACAACATTGTCCCTCCCTTCTTGGACGGACGTATTGTCTTCACAAAACAGCCGGAGCCTGTCATCCCTGTCAAGGTACGCTTCCAAATACTCATTTGAATTGTTTTGTTATAATTTAATAATGGAACTTCAGTAGAACCTTGATAGTTTGACATTCGATACTTTGCCAGTTCTTATACTTTGGTCATGGGGACATGAGTTACACTTATTGTCTGTTGCATCCTGTGCATTGTTTAGTTGGTACATATCAACAAAATAACAGTAAAAACTTACCAATTTTCTTGATATTAAGTTACTGTACTTTGAAAGTACTACACTGTTTGTATTTTAAAAACCACTCTTTGTAACTCTACCAATTTATTACGAAATATATCGTTACATCATTTCATAGCTTTTTTTAAATTTTGTTTTTTTCTTTCATGTTAAAGCATTCCTTATAGTTCGGCAATATGATACTTTGACACTCTTGTTGTCAACAAAGTGTCAGATGTTTTACTGTGCATTTTTAAACATTTTTAATCAATGATTGTAGGGCTACAACTTCTATGATCACAAAAACAAGAAGACTGTCGGATCTTTTCCGTTATACGTATACCACTATTTAATGTCGGATCTTTTCCGTTATGTGTCAGCAATCCCAAAATATTTCCATATACATCGCGCCGTGGCAGTTATGGTTAGGTTATGTTAGCATAGCCTATTGTAGAATGTTTTTACAAATTACAGGTTCATTCTACAATATAATAACCTAACCTAACCATAACTGCCGCGGCGCGATGTATATGGGCGGCCTCGATGTATTGGGATTCTAAAGGTTGAAAATGAGGAAAACATGTTTTAAATCAATAAATTGAATACCGTGTTCCGTTATTTATACCAAACAATGGTTAAAATGTATTATTCAATATATTTAAATAGTGGTATACGTATAACGGAAAAGATCCAGACTGTCAAATAATGTTTCTGCAGGTTATGAACTTGGTAGTTTTTCTGTATTTGAAATCTTTATTTCCTGTAAAGCACACAAAATTATCTGCATTCATAATTTGTTACTGTACTAGTAATAGTAAAATAAAAACCTAAGGGACATCCTTGCATGCTTGGCGTGCCTACGCCGTCACTCGCTGTGCTTGTTACGCCTTGGCCTGTTACTTTTGACTACAAATAATAGCAGGTTAACTGAATAATGTAAAATCACAATATTAAATTTATTTACAGTATATTACTTGCATTGCTTCCTATTTATTAGTTTAAATACCCAATTATATTTAGCCTATTTCAAACGTGTTAATTTCATTTGTTTTCATTTAACAGCTGAAGATTAATTAAATAAATAAAATATATGCATTAGATTACCATTGAAACCTTCCAAGTCCAGTAGAGCGGAGCCTTACAACCGAATGTTAATAAAACCATGCTTAAAACCTCCCTGGTTTGACTTTATGAAAGATCTAACCTCCTCGATATTACAAACACCATTATTTACATTGTAACAGCTGTTGGTTCATTTAGATTTCTCTCCATGTTATTCTTATGGCCAAAAACATACTTTGAGGGCTTTCCATACCCTTCCATTCCCCCAAGAAGATATTAAAGACTTTTTTTTTATATCTCAACTGTTTAAATTAGTCAAGAAATAAGGGTGGAGATCTGTGACAAATAATAGCTTCATGTATTATATATAAGGATTTTAAAAATATTATAGTACATTCTTACATATGAGACGCCGACACATATGTAAGAATTATGTTGTTGGTATTTTAAGGCGAATATGAATGATTATATGAGTGTAGGATGAGTGTAGTCTGGTTACTAACTGAGTTCAACTGTTCCTCAGAAAGGGCAATTTATTAATAGCCCAACAGCCAGGGCAACTAAGGGACCTACAGCTTTACGTGGGATCCAAACCACGTAGTTCTGGTCTGATTTTCAGCTAATTGACAAGCCTGATACTCAGTTATCTCCCCCACACAACATCCGCACAATGATTACCACCCAACATGGACACCCCAGACTTCTCTAGTAGTGTCCACGCCAATAGCAACCATTGAGCGGACGCCATGTCGGTATTAAGAGGACCGAGCATCCAACCTATCGCCTACAATCTCCAAACACTTTGTCCCCAAGTAGCTGGGTTACAGCACTGCGCCACCAGTGCCGACAGTGATTTTGTGGGGAAATCTGGATGTTCCTGGTATCAAAAATTTTTTTTCTTTCCTGGAGAACCTTGTATCATATTTAGTTTGAAACATATTTAGTTGGCACTTTTCTATGTAAATATACTCAGTATTCTTTTGGTTTATTTTTTGTTTTTAAAGTAATCTGGATTAGAATGTGTAATTTCAAAACACAATTAGTGTTTGTATTCATATTTTTCCAAAATAGTAAAATATATTTAAAATAGTTCAATGTCATTAAATGTTGTCAGTATACTGTAGCTAGCTATTCTGTTGAACAAATTCAGCCTTTTGACAAACAATTGTGTATGCCCACGATGAATGGTATTTAAGTGGCTTAACGTAGAGTAATTTGAGTCAGTTTGATCAGATTGATATCCTCTTTAGTCCTCAAATTGATTTATCTGTTTTGGTTAATACATTTTTTTAGGAACTATTGCAATTAACGTAACTATCTATTATTTACAGGATCCATCATCTGATATGGCTTTAGTTGCTAGAAAAGGCTCAGGACTAGTACGGGTTTATAGGGAACAGAAAGAGCGACGGAAAGCCCAAAAAAAGCACTGGGAATTAGCTGGAACAACTATTGGTAACATCATGGGGCTTGAAAAAAAAGATGAAAAGGTGAGGAAAAACAAATTTATTATTTTCTGTTCGTGATGTTCTATTTTTACTAATCCCTAGATCTTAAGATTCAAGACATGTATTTTATTAGGGTTCGAACATAATTTGTTGCAACTTTACAAGGTATTTACAAGCAAATCGAGTAATACTTGATAATAATCACGGATAAATAAATATAGTGACAGGAAGCCAAGTCAGTCACTCTCTCTTTACTGACCTGAAGAAAGTGCCAGTTGCACAGAAAATTCGTGCAAAAATGTGATTCTTTTATATTTGTTTACTACTACTGTGGTGTTAGTGGACTTGTCTTCTAAGATAAGTTTACTTATGTCCTAATATACTAATTCCTGGCCTAGTGCTCTTTAACCTAACCTATAATTTGTAAACTCACCTTTCTCCTTTTGCTCGTCTTTTTGTATTCCATTTGTGTTGTATCCTGCCTTCCTGTTTTCATTCCTGATGAATCATGTTTAAGTGCTGGCTTAAACAATTCAAGAACCACTCCTTCCATCTCGCCAAATTGTCTAGCCATATTTCCTTTCTGTCTTATTCTCTGGCACTAGAAATTACCCTTTGAGGTCGAATCTCTAAACCAGATAAGTGAATATATCACTCCAATTGACAAAATATGGTTGAATACTATAGCTCATGATTTTGTTTTAGTAAGTAAAGTATTTCCTTTTACATACAACTTTTGCTTCTATATTGTTAATATGCCAATGATAAATGATTAAGGAAGGCTATATCTAATCTGTTTGATTAATTAATTGTGATGAAATAGGGACTTATAAATTTGAGGATGCACAATATTATATTGTTTTGATTAATTTCAAATTTTTTAGAGGTTACTAAGCTAGGATTTCATTTGAAGTAGAAACATGATATCACGTATATTAAAAATGGCAAGAGACAATTAATCTTACTTTTAAAAAAACTGTAAAACTGGAAAATTCTATGTGGGAATAATTAATTTGATAGAAAAAAACTCTTCAATAACACATGTAATAAATGACATAGATAAAAAATGTCACAAACAATTCACAGCTTACTGTTTTTGTAATTCAATAAAATACTTGAGGGAATGGTAGGAGAGAGGGAGAGAAAGAGAGAGACTCTCCTAATAGACTAATTTCTGGCCTAGTGCTCTTTAGTGCTAATTAGTGGCCTAACCTAAAATATGTTTCAGGAAATAAACTGCATTATTTAATAGTGGCTCTCATTTCAAATAACTAGGTGAATTGCAAATTTTTAGTGAAGGTTAGTCCTTTCAATCTACATATGTGTGTTTTATTATCTACTGGAATGCTAGTTTTTGCCTGCACTTACATGAAATTATGTTTTACTGTCAAAACACTAAATTTAGACCTAACTAAACTGGCAGTACACTGTCAGATGTCAGCTTTATTCATTGTTTTATTTTGCAGGATGAAAGGCAAAATAAAGATGATGAAACAGATTACAAAACTGACCAGAAGTTTGCAGAGCACATGAAGGACACTCCGGAGGCCTGCAGCGAGTTTGCCAAGAAGAAAACCATTTTGGAACAGAGGCGATTCTTACCTGTGTTTGCAGTCAGGCAAGAGGTAATTTGCAACAAAAATCTTGTCTTCTTTTTAAAATTTCTAATGTACTAATATTATACTATACTAATTTTGGTCACGACATGTCAAGTTACATATTAGCATTTCTGACTTATATTTTTAGGCAATCAGCTTGTGTAATAAGTTACATTTTATACTAAAAAAAATAAAATATATGAAAACCAATTTAGACTTTGAAAGTTGTGGGGAAACAAATATTTACCGTTGTATACTCTGACAGGTAAAAAGACAGCAATCATGAAAAACTTAAAAACAAAACATTTGAGTTTCTTCTTTCTTCACATTTAGAATAAAAAAGTTTACATTTTTAAGTTTTACCATACAACAAATATAAGTTCTAAAATATCATGTTGATCCATTAACTACTTCTTTTTACCAAGCTTTGGTATTTGGGTGGTAAACACTTGTTTTTGTGGGCAAAACGTACATAAGTAAAAGACAAAAAAAGTTTTCATAATAAAAAAAAAAATGTAAAGTCATGATCATTTAGTAAACCAAACAATGTTTTTATTTATTCATGTGCTTGTGTTAACTCATGGTAAAAAATTTTAATGGAATAATTCTTTGAGTACAAAATTGTATGCCATGTGTACCTTACGGTTAATTTTTTTGGTTTAACCATTTGCAGGCTGGATAAAAAATCTACAAATTGCAAAATACGACCATGTACCTATAATTATGACAGTGTGTGCTAAAACTGCTAACTTACAAACTCTGTTGCTGTAAGCATTTGAAAAAAATTAATTTCTGTGCTATTTTTTCTTTATAATTCTTTTACAAAAAAAACTGTACAACAATAAAAAGATATACAAAATAAGATACAAAAAATATGCTCTGCTGTACTTTTAACAGAACATATAGAAGATGTTTTTTATCAAGAAACAGACTTGTCGATATATATATATATATATATATATATATATATATACACACTGTTGGTCAGCCAAAAGTATTGTGCCAGGCGCTTATATATCGAATTCTTGTCCTAAGGGTTAAAAACCATTGGGATCAAACTACGTTCTATTCATTTGAGTGCACTATGCTCCATGATATGGGAATTCAGCAATATTAACCCCTGAATTATTTGCAATGATCAATTATCTGAATTTCTATGGTTTCAACAATATTAGGTCTACTTACAATCCATATTTATTTATCTTAATGATAGAGATGAATTAAAACACACATTACTAATCAGTGTTGCATAAAAACCGAGTCTCTGGGATTTATAAGTAAATGACAACTATATTTACTTGTAAGTGACCACAACTTGTCTTTGACTTTAATTTTCCTATTCAGATTTATCTGTATGCTGCATAAATTAATGAGATATATCTGGATACCTATTTTTAAGGAGTAATTTAAATAACTGCTATTTTACCATGTATGCTTTGAAGTTTTGTTAAAAAGAGAGTTCTAAGGCGGGATACACACATATGCATTTCGCACGGCGCGACTAGCATTTTTTATGCCAGTAGCACTGTATGAGATGCATGCAGGCATGTAGCACATGCTACTGGCAAGGTGAGAGAGGTGGGGAATTTTCGGCGCTCAGTTCATTGGAAAATGTCGTCGTCGGTTGATGAAATGCCATTGTTACTTACTGTCATTAGAAGAAGACAACGTCGAAGAAGAATAGATATTGAACGTGAATATTGGGTACACCCTTATTGGCGCCAAAATGTTGAAAGTAGCCAATACATAAGTGATTATGGATATTCAATATCCAACAGCTCCTGGAACACCCAGAGAAGTTCCAGAAGTTGTACCGCATGAATCCAGACACATTTATAAAATTACGTGGCCTTCTGATAGACCATTGATAAATATATAAATAAC